>WSFP011424764.1:0-22450 GCA_009831015.1 Picea engelmannii | reverse complement strand
TTCTTGTCGCAACTAAGATTTGATGGAGAGGGTGAAATATCTGCATCTGAACATGCTTTTAATTTATGTAAATTTTGCGGTTCTTGCAATATTACTGATAGAAATATCATTTGCAGGTTATTCACTCTCACTTTTGCAGGCCGGGTCAAGAGTTGGTATGAGACTTTGTCGGCTTCCTATATTCACACATGGAAACAATTTATGCGTAAACTTTTACGAGTGTTTCAGGGTTATGATTATGATAATTTATGTGCATAAAATTTAGAGCTTAAGAAGAATGAAGATGAATCTCTTGTAGATTTTATTATCAAATTTTCTCATCTTTTCTATATGTTTCCTTTGGGCAATAGGCCTTCTAACAATCATCTGATTTCCTGTTTAGTTTCTCTTACTAATGAAACATACCAACTAGTGGATGAAGAATCTAAATCATGTTCTAATGTTCCTTTACATGTTGATTTAGATTTAAATGAAAATGTTGAAAATGATAATGGTTTGGATGGAATTCATATGTATGGATCTTTCTTTACTATGGGGTATATAAATCAGATAGAAAATTCTTTTTTGGAAGAAGAATATGTATCCTCTCACTTCTCAATTCTGCCTTTCTTTCCTTGTGATGAAAAATAATCCTCTTGTTTAAATTCAAGTTCAGATGTTTCTCTAGTTGACCAAGAGGAGGGTTTTCCTGCTGATAATGGGACACTTCGGGCCACACCAATGGTTATGTCAAGTTCTCACTGTCCTATCTCATATTTTTCATCACAAGAAATGGAGGAGGGATCTATGGAGAAAACTTTAATTGTTGATCATTTCTTCAATGAAGAAAATATGGACACTCATAAAATGAATCTTTCCTCACCCATGGATAATTTGGAATTAGTTCCTCTTGATTTGGATTGTCGTGTTGTTACAAATTATCCTTGTGTAACTAACATAGAACTAGAATGTTTTCCTATTGTTGATGGATCATTTATTGAAACGTCTTGTTCTAACAATTCTTGTAATTTTCTCCTCTCTTATAACCGTGAATATTCTTTGGAAGATATTTTAGATCCTAATGTTGTGTAGGGGAAAGACATCCATGCTGATTTTTTCACTCAAGGAGAAGAAATAAACATACAAGACATTCCTCTTGTAACAAAACAACTAATTTCTTATTTACAAGAGAAAAACTATCTTGAGGAAGAACATGTTGATTGTAAAACCATGCCTAGTGTGGAGCAAACTGATTCACAATCATCCTACGATGTTTTTAAAGAGGAGGAACTACCATTCAGGGAGTCACTTTCTGAAAATACCTCTTGTTTTAGAGAATATTTTCATTCTATGAATTCTTCCACTTATTTCTATTTATATCCTGATCTCTTTAATCATTTAACTTTGTAGGGAGATACTCATGGTCCTATTCAAATAGGCTCAATGGGGTTGACCCTTGTTGAAGTACTTGATGGTGGTGATGCACATTTGGAAGATAGAGAGGATAAGGCCTCTTACCATGAACTAATTATAACCAATCCTTACCATCCTTTTTCATGGGATGAAGAGGATTCTGTAGAAAATGTGTATCAAAGGATGTCTTCTTCTTTTTCTTCTTAATTTTTCATAAATAGTGAATCTCCTTGTTCAAGTAGCCCTTTGTTGAATATTGTTAATACTAGTTGACCTCACCATTGTTTTGAAATTATCTTTCATACCATGGTTGGTCCTAACCCACACATATCATATGATCTAACTAGTCTATCTCAAGTAGTTGGTTACTTGAGGTGTGAGTCTAGGGAGAATTTCCAAGATAATGAGGCACTTCGGTCTTTGTCGATGGTTATGTCAGGCCCTTATTCTATTTTTAATCCAAGTTCTGTTTCTAATATTTTGTGTTGAACATATGTCTGTAGCCTTGGGATTACTTGGATGGCTACATTCACATTATGATTTTATATAACTTGTTTTTCAGCCATTAGTAGTGTAGGAAATGAGCAGGGTAGATAGACTAGTGTATTTATTTGCATAGTTTAGTTTTGCTTTCTAGTTTTTAATTAGTTTTATGTTTTCATTTTATTTTCATTATTGTTGGTTGATCAATAATTGGATTCTTAGTAGAGGTGGAGATAAATAGAAGGCTTGACCACTAATTTTCCCTTGATTAGATTTTTCAATTTAATTTTGATATGGGGAAAATTTTACTTCATTTTATTCTCGAATTTCTTCCATGTGTTGGGTAGTTTTTAGATGATTGATTTGATGCATGATCATTATGTCAAATCTTGTCCAAGCATGTTTTCATCTTACAAGTGGAATATGTTAAAATAAATATATTATTTAGTTCCTCTTGGGATGAAAATGAGAACTCAAAGATATTCAGTCATCATATGAATATAATTCTAACTAAAATATTTTGCTTGATGAAATTGATTATGAGTGTTGATCTTGATGTCCCATACATATTAATATTAAATTCTGAGTATTAAAAATCTACCCATCTGAAATTCAATCCCCTCCCAATCCTTGTAATCTCCTCAGATGATTATTTTTCCTTGGGTTTGGAATTATCCAAATGTTTTCTTCCACATCCACTCTTTTCTTTAATCACTTTCAGCCAACATGATTTTTCTATTTAGACCCTTTTAGCCTAATGAACTTAGCTGATTTTTTATTTCTTTTTATTTATTTTTTGTTATCACTTTTAGATTTAATTTCCAAGCACTGGATGCACATATCTTACGCCTTGTTCAGTTTATTTTTCAAGAATGTGTTTCATATTTTATCTTGAATATTTCTTCATTCAAGCTTCCTTTCATACATAGTAGTAAGAGACATCCATTTTTTTTGACAATTCTAGACAACGTGGTCATTTAAATCTTTATTTTGATGTTTTTTTCATAGATTACTTGGGAACTAATATTTATATTACCCAACTTACTGATTGATCATATACTCAATCTCACCACTGTCCATTCAATGGATTTTTGAGACCTGATATTTTCTTCTACAATATCTTTTCATCATTTAGTTTTGTTGATTTTGGGTTACCTATTAAAGTTACATTCTTGAGTCCCCGAGGTGTAGGACAGTCGGTGACTGAGTGTGTTGTTAAGCCACTCCGTGATGTTAAAGTCACCGGTTCGAAACCTGCGGGGACAAAAAGTCCAACCATGTTAAGGGTTGGTGTGGCTCAGGCCTGGTGCGATCCCCGGGTGATTTTGACGGCTTATATGACCTTGAGTCGCAGTTTCTCAAGCCACAGGTTAATCGCGAGCCAACAGGTCCCGCACAAATTAACAAACAAAAAAAAAAGTTACATTCTTGAGAAATCTTATTTTTATCATGGATGAGAACTTTACACTTATATAATGTTGAGTATATTCAAATTATTGGGAGTTGTAAATACCTTCATGAAATATGTCAATGCAACTTCTAAGATTCCAATTTTGAATCTTCATCATTTATTTTTTTAGCCATGATGGTGATTTTTCAATATGTCATTTCCTTGTGGGCTACAACTTATCAACCTATTGGGCCCACACTCTTTAGAACTCCTCGAACCCAAAAAGTGGTTTATTCATAATTAGAGGAAACACGTGCCTTGGGGTGAAATGTTGATACGTTTTCAATCATATTTTTTATGAATAATGTTTGTTGGTAGATTGGTATCTTTAGATGATAAATGGGATTGAAGTCTTATGGTCTTGTTTGATTAATTTGATTGACTTTGATTTAAGGAATAAGACATTGTTTCTAGAGATCCAAACCTCGTAACAATCAATGAGACTATGTCTCTTGTTGAAGAGGAAAATGTGGGAAAGCACCTAGTGCTTATATATCAGGAAGAAGTTTGTGATACTTGTTTTAATTCATAGTGGATGATACTTGATAACTGCACTGGATTTCACACAGATTTTTATGACAACCAACTTAGTTCAATTTTATTTTAGCTTAGCATGTTTTTCCTAGAATTAGTTTTAATTCCAGTCATTACTTTTCAGTTTAGTTAATTTTCATTTCAATAATCCAATTAAATAAGAGGAGGATTTCTTCCCAAATTGTCTAAGAGTTGGTCACACCTTTCTCTTTTGTTATGCATGTTGGGAAAATATCTTTTACAACCAACAACTCTGAATTTTTCTCTTGGAATGAAAGCAACATATGGAAGTATTAATCTGAAACTTGAATGCTCATATTCCTTTGCAATATTATTGGATTGATAAATCAAGATTGTCACCAACTTATCAGTTCAAAAAAATATCCCCATTTATTTACTCACATATTGGTTTTTGATCTAATTGATATTTGGAGTCATTTTCATGACTATTTTGATAACCTCCATAGTTGTGATATTTCTTTTTATTATCAAAATGAATATTTGGTTTTAATAATTATCTTTTATGGAAAAGATAAAAGGACACTTTGGTGAGATATCTAACTTCTGTTATTGGAAAATTCAATGTTTTGAAAATTGCAAAGGAAATGCTTATGTCAAGAAATCTTTAGAGCATATGGGTTTATGGAGCATGTCATGAAATTGGTTTTCAAAAATATGTTTTGATTGAGAATTTACATTAACCCATGTTTCTTGATTCCCAAAATTGTTTTGTCGCACTAAATGAAAAGAATATCATATATGACAATTGGATTTGAGAATTGTGTTGCAAAATCTTTTCCATTAGATAATCAATTCTCGTACTCTGGATTGTTTTCATTTTAGATCATAAACTATGGGAATATTTTCATTGGGCTTGATATTAATTAGCTAACTTTTCTTGATTGTTGATTTCCCTTGGCTTACTGTCAACTGTCCGCTGAAAACACTTGTTATGTTTCTACTACCATATTTATTACTCATTGTTGTTTTCTCTTCTTATCTATTTCATCCAGTTTTTATCCTTTTGATCACTTACATTCTAGCTTCAAATTTCCTTTTAGTTTAAAGTTTTATTTTCATGAATTCACTGTTGATTTCAGTTTTTCTTTATGTTTATGTAGATTCCTCCCATATTTTGATTTGACCACTAGTATTTCCCTGAGCTATTTTGACTCTTAGTCTTCCTTGAGGATTTCCCTTTAAATTTTGGTGAAGGGGTTGGTCAATTCTGGTCACATACTGAAGATTTTTCTTAGAAGTCATAAGATGCATGTGTTTCTCTATCTAAATGAACATTTATAAATTTCTCAGTTGTAGGTATGAACTGGTATTTTTGGTGGAACACATGTGCCCATTGAGCGTACCAGGATAACCCATAAGTATAGGAAAGTGTCTATCCACACTTTTCTTTGAGCTCCATCCACTTAACATTAATAAGATGGAAAATACAATGATGGTTTTTGTAGAGACCTGTGGATTAAACTAAATTGCATAACATCTACTCAGTGAATCAAATCTACTCTCAAATCACCTAGTGTCTTTCATACCCTATGTGCATATGCATATCAATATCTAAATCTAAAAGGGTGAGCATGTTCTGAAATAAAATGGAAGTTGAAAGCACTATTAATAGTGTGGGAAGTACAAGTAAACCCATCGGGGCTATGGACGCCTATTGGAAGAGGGGCTATGCTTTTATGGTACCAAGACAACTCCATCGAGGCTATGGATGCTCGTTGGCAGTGAAGCAATGTCGGGAAAAGAGATATGAGGGCCACACGTATGTAGATGTTTTCTTGTTTTAAAAGTGAAAACCCACAGTTGAACTAAAGCTAGTTTGAAGTGTAAAACTAGTAAAATAACTTATCTCATTAATTATTTTTTTGAAAAGGGTGTGTTATATTATCAGTACTAGAAGTATTGGGTTATACCTTTTAAAATTTTTGTGTCATTGTGGTACCCATAACTATTGGAAAATTTCCTTCAATTTATTGAACTTATCTTTAAAATTTAGATATGAAGTACAAGCCCTAGATTTCTATTGACAAAGATAATTGGTTCTTCTAGTGTGTCACCATTTGTTGTGGCTGCACCAACACAACTTTAATTTTTCTTTTACAAACGAAAGGAAAGGGGTCCCCTACTAAAATTTCAATCCTATTTCCTAATCCTCTACCGCTTGAGACTATTGTTATGTATTTTCCTACTTTAAGGGATTTGGAGGTTTTATCTTGTTGGATGATTGTTTTTTATGGGTGTTGATTTTTCCTTTCAATCTGATGATTTCAAATGTCTTCATGATGCTTGTTGACCTATGATGTCTCATTGGCATTTCTTTCAACTATTCACTAATTCTGAAGTGTTTGATGATATTATGTGGTTGCAAGGTCTGATGTTCTATTGCATGTACTGGATGAGGTTGTGACTAATTATTTGTTGATTGACTAATTCAAATTATGCATCCTCTTGCTGACATATTATTCTTTATAACTTCATACTTATTCCTTCACATATGGATTCTACACTTCTATTTCTAAGTTTTCTATGTAGTCTTAGGGAACTCATCTATAGTCACCATATTATTGTTCAATAAATCTAACATTCTATTATAAGTTGGTTTAAAGGCAGGGAATATATTGTTTATTATATTGGCTATTCTTCTTTTGATTTCATGGTTGATCTCATTATTTTGTTTTGTAGGAGTAGGTTTTCATATCCACTTTGATCATATGACCACTCCAACCTTGGGATGCCTATGGGGGAATTTGTTGATCCTTTTCTAAAACCTTGACTTTGATCCTTACCGAGCCTCCTCTTTTTCTATTTCCCTGAGGTCTCGTGCTTCCAAGGCCATAGGATCAACCTTTCCTACAAACCCATCCCCAATCCTCTTTGGTGATCCAGGTGGATATCAGTGGTCACCCACCTATTTCTACTGTCTCAAAACAATCTTATGGAAATTTACTATTTTTAGCATTTTTTCGGTTCATAAACTTCCGGGGCCATTTTGAGGGCCTAAATGATTTTTTTTCGAGATATAGAACCTTAATGATGTTACAAGTATTTTATTAAACCCAAAAAATGAATCTCCTCAATTATACCTTTCCAAAGAGCCATCGTTCACCCCAAACAGAGATCATATGCCAAAGCTACGCCCCTGAGAAGTTGATACACCAAACTACCAAAAACGGGGTCAACAAAATTGTTGGCTTTTCATCTTCCAGGGTTAGGGTTTTGGATTATCTTTATGTTAAAAATTCCTTTGGATCCTCATTGTAATAATCATCTTCTTGTGAAGGTGAGTGGATGTCACGTCACTTCTTAGAGGTAAACTTCCACCATTCTAGTGAGTCTTTCACTCTATATTTCTACAGTTTTGTACATTTCGCTCATTAATAGAAATTGTGTATTACTGTATATATCTGACTCTTGTTATATATTTGATATATATATGTTATGTTATTGGATCTCTTGAAATATCTCTGTAAATTTATGTGTTATATATCTGCTCTCATTTCATGCCAAAAATAATCTGGATCAGTGGTATCAGAGCAGGAAGCTCTTGATCGTTTTTCAGTGCATGTCCCTGACGAGGTTCGAGTATAGAAAGTTGGGTCTCAATCTTGTCTCTCTTGAGAAAAATTTCTCTCACACTCCTAAGAAACCCTCAATGGCAGAAGAAAATAAAAATGACAGAGCAGAAGATTCTATTAATCTATTGCTTGAGCAAGCTCTCATGTGACAGAGGGACGAAATGATGGAGAATTTTTCCCATGTCCTTTAATGCCTGCCAATAAAACATGATGGGTCTTCATAAAGAGAACACTTTGGAGGAACCTCTCCTTTCAAGGTACAAGTTAATTTTGATATTCCCATATTTGAAGGACATAGAGATGGAGATGCCCTAGAAAAATGATTAAATATACTAGAAGGTTATTTCTCTTTTCACAAATTTTCTGATGGGGAAAAGATCACCTTCACACTCCTTAAATCCCTCTTCCATGTCAAACATTGGTGGGAAAATTACTGGGAGAAAAGTTCCACAAAGGAGTCTGGAATATATGGGGTCGAGCCCACTTGGGATTTTTTTCTGGATGTGATCAAGTAACAATATTACTCTGTTGGAAACTATGACAACCAATACATGAGATGGACCACAATGCAGAAAGATAGGGGCCAAGCAATTTTTAATTTCACCAATACCTTTCATACCTTGCGCACCAAGTTGGGTATCAAATACTTCGAGTGACATTTGGCTTTGAAATATCGTGGGGCTCTACACAGTTACATCCAAACTAAAATGGAGTTTCTCGAAATCTCATCGTTAGGAGCTACCTATCGATATGCTGCAAAAATAGAAAAAAACTTTAGGCACCAGAACAAGAGAGAGTTCAGGTGTGCAATTCTGCAAAAACCGAAGTACGATAAAGATGAATTTAACAAACAGCCTCCTGAAAACCAGTCCAAGCAACAAGAAAAGAAATTTCATGAGAAGACGAATAAGGACACTAGAAGTTGATGTGACTTCCACAAAATCCCTTGGCACAACAATGATGAATGTTTCTCAAAACTCTCATTGGTGGTCGAGATCAAAGACAAGGATATAAACCCAGATTCAAAATATGATTTAGAAAACATTGGCAGAAGAAAGATTATTGAATCATACCCCACTACTACTATCGCGACTGCAACAGTTCAACTAGAAGAACCAATAGATCATGAAGAGGGGGAGAACCTCTTCCATTCATAGATGTGGGTGAAGGGGACCTTGATACATTTTATTGTTGATAGAGGAAGCCAAAATAACCTCATCGCATCATAGGTCATCAAACAGTTGGGATTATCGATAACACCACACCCGCATCCATATAGCATCAGGTGGCTTTGCCAGGGAAGAGACCTACGTGTTAGCCAATAGTGTCGATTTTCATATGGCATCCAACCCTTCAAGGATGAGGTATTATGTGATGTTTCCCCATTGGATGTATGTGATGTTCTTTTGGGCCAACCATATATGTGGAAGCACCATGTTATCTATGAGGCTCAACCTCGTAGTGTCATTGTTATTATGGGGGGTCATCTCTACACGATACCATAGGTAGTTCCAACTACTGTCCCACCTAAATAGTATTGCAAGGTAGTATCTCATACTACAAAATTCAGCTTCGTCACAATTTGTTCAAAAGGTGAACATAAGAACACCACAACCACTGCAACCTCAATCCAAGCACCTTTTGTGCAAGAGAAGAAGGTCGACAATATTGAAGCAAAGCACAAGAATTTAATCTGCACAAATTCATCTCATGTAGCTATAATTTTTAAAAATTTCCAACCCTTCTAGCCACTGGTTCGTGATAGCCTTCAACAAGCTAATTAACACAATGTCTCCAGCCAGGAAAGCAACTCATCAAGATGCAGATTCAATAGATGTTTTTTCCTCTCCCCCAAGAACTCAACGCAATGGAGAACATTTATTCCTAATGAGGGAGTATTGATCCAGGTTTATATCAATGGCCACCCACCTATTCCAATTGGATCAAAACAGTGTTCTGACAATTTACTATTTTTAGTAGTTTTTCAGTTCTTAAACTTCCGGTCCATTTTGAGGGCCTAAATGATTCTTTTTTTAGATTGAGAACCTCAATGATGTCCTAAGGCTCTAATTTATCCCCCAAAATGAATCTCCTTGATGATACCTTTCCAATGAGATATCATGCACCCCAAATGAAGATCGTATGCCAAAGTTATGCCCCCGGGAAATTGATACACCAAACTACCCAAAATGGGGTCAACAAAACTGTTGGCTTTTCATCTTTCGGGGTTAGGGTTTTGGATTTTATTTATGTTAAAAAGGTATTTGGAGCCTCATTGTAATAATCATCTTCTTGCAAAGGTGATTAGCCATCAAATATCTTCTCAAATATAGGTTACCATCATTCTAGCGAGTCTTTCACTCTGTATTTCTACAGTTTTGTACATTTTGCTCATTAATATAAATTATGTATTAATGTATATTTTTGCCTCTTGTTATATATCCGATATATATTTGTTATGTTATTGGATCTCTTGCAATATCTCTTTATATTTATGTGTTATATCTTCGCTCTCATTTCATGCCGAAAATAATATGGATCAATGGTATCAGAGCACGATGCTCTTGATCGTTTTTCAGTGCATGTCCACGATGAGGTCCGAGTATAGAAAGTTGGGTATCGAGCTTGTCTCTCTTGAGTAAAATATCTCTCTCACTCCCAAGAAACCCTCAATGGAGGAATAAAATAAAAACAACAGAGAAAAAGATTCTATTAATATGTTGCTTGAACAAGCTCTCACGCGATAGAGGGACAAAATGATAGACAAATTTTCCCACATACTTCAACAAATATCGATAAAAATCGACGTGTATTCATAAAAAGACCACTTTAGAGGCACCTCACATTTCAAGGTACAAGTTAATTTTGATATTACCGTATTTGAAGGACAGATATGTGGAGAGTCCCTAGAAAAATGGTTAAATCTCTTAGAAGGTTATTTCTATGTTCACAATTTTTCTGACAGGGAAAAGATCACCTTCGCACTCCTTAAATCCACCCCCCATGTCAAACATTGGTGGGAAAATTACGGTGAGAAAAGTTCCACAGAGTCGTATGGAATATATGGGGTTTATCCCACTTGGGATTTTTTGTGTGGATGCGATCAAGGAACAATATTACCCTATTGGAAACTATAACGACCAATGCATGAGATGGACCACACTGTGGCAAGAGAGGGGCCAAGAAATGTTGAAATTCACCAATTCCTTACATACCTTGCACACCAAGATAGGTATCAAATAATTCTAGTGACATTTGATTCTAAAATCCAAACTAAAATGGAATTTCTAGACATCTCATCGCTGGGAGATGCCTATCGATATGTTGTCAAAATAGAGAAAACATTTAGGCACCAGAACAAACGGTAGTTCGGAACAACAAGTCTGCAACAACCAAAGTATGATAAATATGGCCCTAACAAACAACCTCCCAAAAACCAGTCCAAGCAACATGAAAATAAGGGTCACGGGAAGACGAAGAAGGACACTGGAAAGTCGTGTGATTTCCACAAAATCCTATGGCACAACACTGATGAATGTTGCCCAAAAATTTGGTTGGTGGCCGACATCAAAGACAAGGAGCCAAACCCATATTTAGAATATGATTTAGAGAACAATGGCAGAAGACAGATCATCGACACAGACCCCACTACTACTATTGCAACCGCAAAAATTCAACCAGAAGAACTAGTATATCCTGAAGAGGGGGAGCGCCTCTTCTATTCACAGATGTGGTTGAATGGGACCCTGTTGCATTTTATTGTTGAAAGAGGAAGCCAAAAGAGCCCCATCTCAGCATAGGTCATCAAACAGTTGGGATTGTTGACAACACCACACCCTCATGCATACAACATCCGATGGATTCTACAGGGACGAGACCTCTATGTCAGCCAGTCAATTTTCATACAACATCCAACCCTTAAAGGATGGGGTATTATGTGATGTTGACCCAATGGATGTCTGTGATGTTCTTTTGGGCCAACCATATATCTGGAAGCACCATGATATTTATGAGTCTCGACCCAATAGTGTCATTGCTACTCTAGGGGGTCATCTCTACAGGATACCAGAGGTAGTTCCAACTACTGTCCCACCTAAACAATGTCGCAAGGTAGTATCTCATACGACAAAATTTAGCTTCTTCATGATCAGTTCAAAAGGTGAACAAAAGAACACTGCAACGACTGCAGCCTCAGTTAAAACACCTTTATTCCAATAGAACCAGGTCGACAAGACTGAAGAAAACCATAAGGATTCCTTCTGCACACAGTCATCTCATGTATTCAGAATGGTTAAAATGTTTCAACCCTTCCAGCCATAGGTTCGTAATATCCTTCAACAAGCTGAGCAATGCAATTTCTCCAGCCAGGCAAGGAAATCATCAAGATGCAGATTCAATAAAAGATTTTCCCTCTCCCCCGAGCACTCAACGTAATGGATACCATTTCTTCCTAAGGAGGGAGGATTGATCTAGGTATACATCGGTGACCACCCATATATTCCAATAATCTCAAAACAATCTCCTTGCAATTTATTATTTTTAGCAGTTTTTCGGTTCCTAAACTTTCGAGGCCATTTTGAGGTCCTAAATGACTTTTTTTTCAGTATCGAGCACCTAAATGATATCGAAGGATATTATTGAGTCCCCAAAAAAACTCTCCTTGATGATACCTTTCAAACGAGCTATTGTGTGCCCCAAACGAAGATCGGATGCCAAAGTTACACCGCTGGGAATTTGATACATCAAACTACCCAAAACAGGGTCAACAAAAATGTTGGCTTTTCATCTTTCGGGGTTAGGGTTTTGGATTTTATTTATGTTAAAAATTTCGTTGGAGCCTCATTGTAATAATCATATTATTTATAAGGTGAGTATCCTTCACATCTCTTCTCAGAGATAAGCTTCCACCATTCTAGCGAGTCTTTCACTCTGTATTTCTACAGTTTTGTAGATTTTGCTCATTAATAGAAATTGTGTACTACTCTATATCTATCTCTCTTGTTATATATCCGATATATCTTAGTTATGTTATTGGATCTCTTGCAATATCTATGTATATTTATGTGTTATATCTATGCTCTCATTTCTTGCCAAAAATAATCTGGATCATTTGGATTGATCTCTACTGGACTCTTCTTTTGGCGTTCCCTCTCTCCCGAAACCCAAGCCCAAGGCCTATTGGGTTTTCTCCTTGTTTTCCTCTATTATTTCCTCTAACCAAATATCATAGTTGGATTCTTCCCTTCTAGATTTGTCCAATGACTATATCCATAGGTAAATCTGAGTTCCAGATTGAAAGTTATGGCATCTCAAAGTTTCCTAAGTCTTCACTCACCTTTTCCATCTCACTACCACGTGGTTCACTCTTGCTGGTTCCATCTGACTTGGTGTCAATGCATGGTGTTGATGTAGCATAAACCACCTTCCCTGATCATCGTCAGGATTTGTATTGAGTCTTCTTCCTATCCTTCCAATCACATACTACAATAAATAATTTGGAGCTTCATTGTCCCCGCCATTCACACTCTTCATTGTTAGAGTCTTTCTCCATCGGTGTACATCTACTCCTAATATCACATATCTCTACAATGGGCCTCCCCCGATGAATGGTTGGGATTTCATTTATCTTTCTACTTGATTGATGACCTTCATTCATTCTCATATTTGATGGCTTTACAACTACAATACCCACTGTACAGAAATTTATTTAGTTCCTCAGTTAGTGAATGTTCCTTCATTGCCTCAGATCGAATCCTTATCTTCTTCTTTCACATAGAAATGTTGTTCATAGTTGAATTCTTTGGTGAATTATGCAGTCTCTTTTGAATCTAAGCCCCTTTTCCTTCCAGGAAACCAAAATCAGGACCACAAGATTATTGCTTTGCAAATATCCACAAGCTTAAACCTCGATCAGATTTCCAAAACAAAAAATCTCTCGAGCTGTCGATCTATTCCCTGAGTGAATGATCAGATCTTTTTCTTAAAACCATGTTCAGGTTACAACTTGGATGGTCAGAGTTAACACTCCAAACGGTCTCCTTCAGACCTTGAATGAATTTTAATCATGATCGTTGATCATCATTGAAAGGATGATCCAAATATTTCGCATGAAAAACAGAGCTATGAGGGAATATTCCTCGATAACTCTTGTCGATACCTTGAAACTTCACAAATTTTCTGGATGTCGAATAATTAGCTCCGACTACACATCATAATGTTTTTCAGACTTAAAATTTCAACACGTGAATCGAAGAAGGAATATTCTTTGATTGTTTTCTTCAATATTGTTTCACTAGTAAGTTGGAACAGGCCATGAAATGGCTCTTCCGATGGACTGTGGGGATTAGTTCTAGATCCATTAAATGATTAGATCTCACTATTGGAGTTGATGAATTGAAATGGGAATGTGATAGGATTTAGAAAGACAATGATGTGAAGTTATGAACACACACACTCTTCTCTTTTCAAGGTCCGATGGATAACTGACCAAAACCATTGATCTGGTGGGTTTTCTCTTTTGGAGATTCAAGAATTAATGGTCTATATTAACCCATGAGCCTCGTCAATGGTTGTTTAATGAGAAATTTGAAACAACCATAACTTTTGCTAAAGATTTCAGAATAAGACCCGTGATACCTCTTTGGAAAGGTATCAGATAGATGAATGCAATGGTATGGGTCTCTAAGACGAAAAAAATAATAGAAGACAACAAAAAATATGGAAAATCGACAACCACGGATTTGGGGGGAAAATGGCCATACCAAATTCAAGTAATCATATCCAGGGCTATGAGTAATGAAATCAAGATTGGGATAGCTCGATATAAATCTAGAGAAAAGAAGAATATGATGGAATAGAAAATATGGAAATATTGATAATTTAAATTTCTCGAAAATGAAAAACATGGAGAGAACCCGAATTCAAGTGAAGAACCAACTATGTAGACTTCAAACTTCTATATATCAAGCTACAGTAAACAAATTCTGGCCATAAATAGCCCAATGTAAAGTTGATACAAAGGAGAAGAATCCAAAAAGATTTTGATTAGCAGGAAGAAGCTAGAAAAACCCAGAAACTTTCGAGGAATAGAACATAATTCTAATGAGCAGAGTCAATTATTTGTTTTTAATGAATATCATTTGTAAACTACCATAGGGAGAATGGAACCTGCAAGGAGTCTCTTCATTTTCCATTTGTAACTCTCACATCTAGATTTTCGAAATGTAAAAAAATAAATTGGGGGAAAAATGAAATGAAAAGGGAGGAGAACTCAAGGGTATCTCCTACCTTATAAAAAGAGAACTCATAGGATATGATTTAACTTTTTCCTTCTGTAACAAAGGATGGTATTATTACTTCTAAGGAATAAAGAGAAGGAGGCATTTTAGAAATAGGTGGATTTGATGGATGTAGTAGAGACTACTCTTGATGGATTTGTATTTTGCTAGAGTAGCTAGGATTCTGTTGTATGAATTTTTTCTGCACTCTGTGTTGTTTACTCAGACAGTCACATGTTTCTTCATGCGTACATAAATGATGTTATAAATGTATTGTGAAACTATTTGTCTATGCATCTGTAGCATTATTGCTTTCATTTACCATTATAATAGATGAATTATTTATGGTTCTGATGATTATATTACTCTATACTCATTCTCTTAGTTTTTCTTCGGGGATAGGTTAGAATTAGTTAGATTGGATTAGTTATATTTTAGTTAGTTTAGCCTTATAATTAGTTAGAACTCTTTGGGGGAAGTTCGTTTTTTTCCCCCTTTTATTATTTTAATTATGAGTGGCAGCAAGGCCCATAAACTCGCAGGAAATGCTACTCCAAATAAGAGTAGGTTTGATTGGGACCTTCCATCGGGCGTTTTCCCTCATCTAATTGAACAGGTCATTCTGACCTAGTCAACACGAGTCAAACATTCTTTTTTGTGAGATGGTATGAAACAAGAAGTTTGCAATTTTGTGGTGGAATGTGATGTTTTTCAATGCAAGAAGGGAGAAAGAGTCAAATCTCCTGACACACTACAACCAATGTCGATTCCACCTGCTATTTGGAGGGATATCTCTATGGATTTCACCGTGGGATTACCAAAATTGGGAAATAATTCAGTCATCATGGTGGTAGTTGATTGTATTTCTAAGTATCCTCATTTATGTTCCCTTCAACACCCATTTACTGCATCCACTATGTCTTAACTTTTCATGGATCATTTCTTCAAGATTCATGGCATGCCTCATTCTATTATTTCTGATTGAGATCCCACATTCACCAACAATTTTTGGCAATAATTTTTCAACCTATAGGACACCCAATTGCATCTTAGCACCCCCAGAATGATGGTCAAACTGAATTTGTCAATAAGTGTTTGGAAACATATTTGAGGTGTTTTGTATCTGAAAGAAAAAATCAGTGGGATCAATGGTTACCACTAGTTGAATGGTGGTACAACACTTCTTACCATACAACTACTTGCATGACTCCTTTTGAAGTAGTATATGGACAAAATCCCCCTTCAGTTCTCTCATATATGCTCAGAGTCTCGAAGGTCCAGGAGGTTTACCAAACTCTTACAACTCCTGAGGCTATTCTCTGTACCCTCAAAGAGAATTTGGTAATGGATCATAATCGATTGAAGAAATAAGCAGATCAAGGTCGTTCTGAACATCAATTTGCTGAAGGAGACTAGGTGTTTCTTCGACTGCAACCTTATAAGAAAAATTCACTCAAGGCCGAACATTGTCAGAAACTGGCGCCCAAATTTTATGGTCCTTATATAGTTCTCAAGCACATGGGACATGTGTCATATTGGTTAGCTTGGCCTAGTCATTCTAAGATCCACCTTTTTTTCATGTCTATTTCTTAAATAAGGTAATTGGAACTAAGTGCCAAATGCAAACCAACCTCCCCAAGTTGGATGAGGAAGGATCCATATGGTTGGAGCCACAAGTAGTCTTGGACTAGCATGAGTGTCGTCTCTGTCAGTGCACCATTAAGGAAGTGTTAGTACAGTGGAAAGATACAACTTTGGCAGATGCCACCTGGGAGCCAACTATCATTTTGTAGCAATTTCCTCATCTCAAGTCTTGAGGACAATGATATTTTTTAAGGTTGGGGGGGGGGGGTGCATGTTAGGGACCTAACCTCCCTAACCCCTCATGTAGGTAGAATAATATATTTTTCATGTAATAAAGGAAAATATTAATAAGGCCTAGTAACAAGGAAGAATAAGTCAAATGTAAGAAGACCAAATAGAAGCTTCCGCTTCTAGAAGATCTTCCTCTAGATTGTTTTTTTGGTAGATAGATTTAGTATTATAAATAGGAGTCGAGGGCATGAGAAGTCTTATCTTGGATATTATTGTAATAGATCTCTGCTTTGCTGGATGTTTCCCCCTCGAAGAGGCAAGTGAACATTGCTATCATTAATAAAGGTGCTCTTCTAGTGTTATTGTGGTATATTTTTTATATTGATCTCGTTCTATCATTGTTGTTTTTCCATTGCTTGCTAAATATTTATGTTCTGCATACTATATTATATTTGGAATATTGCATATATGAACAAATATGGGGGTTGATTAATCCACAAGAGAGGGGGAATTCCTAGAGAGTGTCCAAAAGGGGTCCAAAGGGAAATGATTTATGGGTATTAATTCAAACCCACATTTCTGAATTTTATTATTATTTGGGAAAAAATTATATTTTATGGTTGAGTGTATGAAAGCCTAATCATTGAATATCTGTCATAGGGTGGGTGTGAGAGTCACATCCCATAGTTATTGGAGAGCATGGGGCTCAAGAACAATAAATATTGGGTAGAGTGAGCAATCAACTATCTTGGGAAAATAGAGGAGATTCATATGGGTAGTAACAAACAATTTTAGACATTCAGTTTTACATGAAATAACGAGGGGAGATCAAAGGAGAAGATATGGGGAGCTGGAAAAACAAGGTTGGGTGAAATGTGGATCATGCTGGAGTGTATTTGGAGCTGGAAATAGAAGATCCAGGTTGCCAGGCATGAAGAGTGAACTCCTGGGTGAGTTTCACTGTATGAACAAGTGTTTAATGTTGTTATTGTTGGTAGTTTTCCTAGAAGTTGGTTCCCTTGAATTCCCAACTGAGAGATTCCTGACTACATGTGCTAGAGAGATCTTAATAAATGAATGGGATGCCTGATGGAATGAGAGCATTCAAGTGGTACATTCCTTGGTTTGGGATGATCAAGAGGAAGATAGTTGAAGGAAATTTGGGATAATTGTAGGAGAGAACCAATGGGTTGTGTGATACTGAGTTGTAAGAGAAATGTGAGAGACACCCTTATTTTGTGGATTTATATCCACAACTTAGGGGTGTCTTGATGTTGATATTTGGAACAACAGGTCTATGGTTGGGTGGAACCTCCTTACTAAGAAACTGGCTGCACAAACTCTCTTTTAAAGATACATGTTTATTTACTTTGTTGAGTTATTTATGATTTCATGGCTATGCATTTACTCTGTGGATGAGAATGGTTTTATATGATATTATACATTATTTCTTAGCTGCATTCATCCTTGTTTAGAATGTTGTAGTCACATTTAATTATGGGTATTAGAATCTGGTTGTAATTGTGAATAAATCGTAACTGGTAAGCTATAGGAATCTAGTTAGAAAGATAAAATTTCATTGTAAGTGTATTTTTTGTGTAATAATGTTCCCTGGTTAAGCTGGTGAACGTTACACCTATTCTCTACTCTCTTTTCTCTAGTTATAACAATGCAAATACAAAGGAATTGGAACTAACTATGGAGTTTCCTATGACATTGTGGCCTGATAGGTTGCTATAGAATATTCATCCTCCTTTGTTATGCTCTCAAAATACCACTCCTATTTTTTTTTTGTTAGCTATGCAATAAGTACAATGCTAAATAATGGAACCCCTTCTCCTCCTGGTGACCTGATTTTAACATCACTCGATAGTCATTTAGGCTTACGGTTTTGACTTCATCAACCATCAATTACAGATAAATTTTGGTCCTTATAGAATCTTCTTGAAAATCCACATGTGGCTAGCCCCACACATTTGAGTAATGGGAACTGATGTGGTATCCACTCATCCCATGGTGGTCAGCAAGGTAGGTCAACTTGCGAGAGGCATGAATTTCACATACATGTTTTGATTGAGTTTATTCTTGCACCATTGGAAATGTATTAGTGTGTATAACATCTCCAGGGGAGATCCACAAATTTTTTCAACAAAAACATCCCATTTAATGCTTCAAAAAGTTTCTGACCTGGTTTTCCAAATCGAGATCTGTTGCTGAAATGACCCTCAATTTTTTCCACCTATAAAGTTCCAAGATAGATGAAAAATTATATAATGATCCAATCCATATCATACCTCCCCATTTAGGGAGTATTTTAGTCCCCAAAATATTTACTGAATGACATGAGGAAATTTTTCCTCTACCTTCTCCCTGGACTACCATTTTTCTTTTCCTAGAAGTTATCCTTTCCACCCAATCTATCAAAGGTCATGCTACCCCTCTCTTTTAGTTCTGTACTTCCTCTACAAAAATATGTATTATACCAATTTTCCTGAGCATATGGTGCTAAGTCCTCTATGGTAGGTAGGTTGTTCTCCTCCTCCCAATCCAACATGGGAGGCTCATAAAGTTTCATATTATCCAAATTCACTATTGAATAAATGTGCATGTATGGGGGTAGACTAATTATGTGGGCATTATCACCCACCTTATCCAATACCTAAAAAGGGACATACCATAGATCCTCTATATTCTTACCAGGACCCTATAGTCTTTCCTTACTCAACTGTAACCAAACTTTTTCTTCCACCTTAAATGATTTTATATGTTCTGTGTTGATCATGTCATGTTGTGTACCTTTCCTGTGACTTATTCATGACTTATTCAATGTCTCTTGTACTTTCAAATGGATCTACCTGATATTTTCAACATTTTTTTTTCTCTTAATGTTTCTTCTATGATGTATTCCCTCACTCCTCCATGTTTTCTATAGAAAACATTCAAGGGATAAGGTGGAAAATACCCAAAGTAAGATTTGAAAGGGGACTTACTGATATAAGTATGGTTTGACTTATTATAAGAGTGTTCATTGTAGATCATATTTTCATCCTAGGTATTCGAATGCTTCTGGTTGTAAATCCTCAAAATTTTCACCAAAGTCTCGTTGAATACTTTTGTCTCCCCATTTGTCTATGGATGGAATGTTATAGATGTATTCAACTTAGCATCCATATTCTCCCAAAATTTAGTCCAAAACGCACTGAGAAATATGGTATCCTTGTCTGAGATGATGCCCCTTGGTATCCCAAAGTGCATCCAGACCTGTTCAAAGAACAAGTTTGTTTCTTGTTTTCCTTGTATGGTATTTTTACAATGCACAAGAATGCACATATTTATGAATCAATAAACTACCATAAACAAAAATTCATGTCCCTTTTTGGTTGTTGGAAAACCGCCCATAAAATCCATGGAAATTCTTTCCCAAGGTTGAGTGGGTACATGTAAGGGATGGTATAAAACCTTCTTTCTATTACTGGGCTTGTTGGTACAACAAAGTATGCATCCTATAATATACCATGATACATCTTCTTTCATTTTGGGCCAATACACATAACTTTGTAAATTGGAAACTATCTTCCCAACATCAAAATGTCATGCAACCTAGAGGTGTGAGCCTCTTTGATAAGATACAATATTTCACCTTTAGGAACACAAAGATTGTCTAGCTTGTAGAGTATCACATTTTGGAGATGATAGTTATCCTTACCATCACCTTGTTCTACATGAATTTGGCCCTATAGTTGTTGAAACACCTCTATAAAGTATTTGTCTTCTGTGCATTCCTCTTTATATGCATCATGGGTAAAATGCTCCATGTTCATAACAGTTCCAAAATATGTAATATTGGATATGGGTGGCCTTGAAAGCATGTATGCCAACTTATTAGTGTCACCCTTCTTATACTCAATGACTAGATGAAACTTTTGCAAGAACCCTATCCACTTGTAATGTTTGGTTTGTTGAATCTTACTCTAGGCATGTGAATACTGTAGTGGTCGATGATCAGTGTGAATAATGGTTTCCTTGCCAAATATATAATGCTTCCACTTATTAACAACTTGAACTAGGGCATAGATATCCTTACCATAAGTAGGGTATTTTAGGACTCCCACATGAAACATTTCAGAGTGATAGCATATCTACTTTCCTCCTTGCATGAAAAATTCTCCCATAAAATACTTACTTGCATCCATTTCCACTTCAAAATTATTCTGTAAGTTAGGAAATGTGATAACTGGTGCTTTATTGATCCCCCTTTTTTTTTATCTTGTTGAAATATTTATGCTGACTCTTTCCCTAGTGGAAATTCTTACCACTAGCTATTATGGTGTTGACTGACATAGATGCTACTGAAAAGGATGGTATGAACTTCCATAAGTATTGTGATACCCCAAAAAATTCTCTAATTTGGTGACATTAGTAGGAAGTGGTCATTTTATGACGACCTCCATCTTTACAAGATATATTTTGAGCTCCCTTTCACTAATCGCATACCCCAAATACATCAATGAATGTTGGGAAACCTCACATTTATTGAGGTTAGCCAACGATTGGTACTTTTTCAAAGTATCTAACACTTGCATGAGATGTGAGATGTGATCCTCCTAGGTAGAGTTATAAACCAATATATCATCCAAATACACTATAACAAATGAATATAAATATGGGTGAAATACATCATTCAACTATCTCATAAATTTAATTGGTGCATTACATAAGCCAAATGGCATGACAAACCATTCATACAAAAATTTCCTTGTATTGAAGGTGGTCTTATAGGTTTCTTTTTCTTTGACACATAACTAGTGGTATCCTGATTTGAGACCCAACTTGGTGAATTACTTGGCATGCTGCAACTAGTCTAACAAATGGTAGATCCTAGGAATAGGGTATCGATTCTTGAGTGAAATCTTGTTAAAATATTTGTAGCTGATACACATCTACCAAGTCCCATCCTTTTTGGGGTACTATGATAAAATATGACCCACAAGGTGACATGTTTGATTGAATTACTTCTTGCTCTAGTAGTTGCTGCAACTATTTCTTCGCTTCATTTGATTCTATAACTATTTGTCTATACAACCCAATATAGGGTAATGGGGGGTCATGAAACAATTGTATCTTGTGATCCACTTCCCTCTTAGGTGTTATTCCTCTAGGCTCTAGGAACACTTGTCTACATTCTTGTAGCAACTCCAACTATTTTTTTTTCTCGTTAGTACATCCCTCTAGGGATGCCTTTTCTCTTACTGATTCATCACTCGACGGATTGTCTTGTAATAAAAGAAAAAGATACTTCTTACTTGAACTAATCAACTTTTTATCTTGGTTTGCACTTACCAATGAGAAATTTGATTTACTTTGATGTGCATTGATCATGAAAGAGTTCCTATCCTTGATCAAGCAGTACTGTTTTTTTCTCCTCGTGAAGATTTCATCCCTCATATACACGTAGGGGATTCCAAACACTACTGCACGAACCTCAAGGGGTACTACATCTAACTCCACTTCATCAATAAAATTTTCACTTAAAACAAATTTTATATTACACTGTTCCATGACCTTGATCTCTACATCCTTGTTTACCCATCTCAATGGATATGTGCTAGGATTACCATGAACCTCCAAACCAATATTAATTACTAGATCGACTTCTATGAGATTGCCTTGTGAACCCAAATCAAAAAGAGCATCTACCTTAGTATTCTTGACTTGGATCTTGATATGGAAGAGTTTTATCATCCCCTTCTCTTCATTGTGATGAAAGGATACTTAGATTCACCTCCTTCTACATTGAAGTGCAGGAAATAGTCTCATCCACAACTAAGCTTATCTTTTCCTTATTGCTTGAATTTGTTCCTAGAAATTTATTCTTTTTGGAATCCTTCCTACAGTTCTTAGGGTTT
>ML864505.1:26671-43448 GCA_009831015.1 Picea engelmannii | reverse complement strand
ATAAAAACTATATAAAATCCTTAGAAATTTGAATATTTTTACAAAAATATCGCCAAACATTTATAGTTGGCATATGAAAGATTAGTAAGATTCGCCAAGGTTTCTACATTTTAAAATAAATTTCCATCCTTAAAATCATCCCTGATTAAAAAAAAAAAAAAGAGGAAGTAGGGCAACCTCAAAGAAATTCCAAGAATCAGGTTTGCATTATACCTCCCTTTGTCACTCTGTTCAAATTTTGGTGAAGTCTCCCTTGACTCCAGACACCTTCCTAGAAAAAGGGGGGTCACATTTTAACTCTCAAAAGCCGAAAAACGAATCTTTGGACAAAGGGTAAGCCCTCGCGGCTCCTCAAACTTCTATTGAACAAAAGTATGTATAATCTAATCCTAACTCTCTTAGTTTTTTAATAGGTTTAAGTGATTAGTCTTGCTCAATGAAGGCCCCTAACAAAAAAAAAATCCCCCCTAAATTTTTTCCTGTAGGCTAGGATGTTTTGAAGGTCAACATAATACTAGTCCAAAGTAATCAAAATGAGTTAACAGACCTCTGTTTCTAAATTATAAACATATATCACCCCGAGTATATTTTATACAAATTGATTGCCCCCACTTCATGTTTTAAAAGAAAAAATATAAGACAGATGGTGAAAGGAAATTCATAAATGATTGCCCCCATCTAGTCCACAAAAGAGATGATGAAAGGAAATTCATTAAATGATTGGCCTCATATCAACATTTAAATGCAAAGTTACAAATTGGAGTGGTGAAAGGAAATTCAATTAAGGGAATCATATAACTTCACCGGGGTACTGAACAGGCTCGCTGGAAGTGAAGCAATGTCTAAGATATCTGTAAGGATGTTATACATGAATTTTACTGTACTCTGGTGATTAGTTTTCTTTTAAACTAGATCTACATCCCAAGTTCACGTAGGGCTCCCTGATTAAAAACAATGAATTTACTTCACCTTGATGCAAGCAAGATCAACAGAACCTGTTAGAATTTTTAAGGTCGTTTTGATTATCTTAAGCAGATATGAAACCAGTTTTAGGAAGAGGAAGTCATCGATGGGCCTACACTTGAGATTAGTGAATGATTAGTTTTCGAAATATTTTAGAGATAAAGACGAAACCTAAAATTTTCCTATATACCCCCCTTCTGAAGGTGCTTCAAAAAAGTAAAAGACGACTCCATTTACCCAATAAAGGCACTTGGTCTACTTTTCCTCTCGTCCCACAAGGAGACAAGATCCCTAGTTGGAGCCTATGTTGTAACACATATATTTTTCAATTACTCCAGATATTAAATAATTGGAAGCCACCTACCTTTTAAACAATAAAACACTAACGATAAACCTCAAACATTGGATTTCAGGGTTTCGCAGATCTGACAATCCAACATGTCGAAGTCCTTAATGCCTCGACATGCAAAATAGAGAAATAAGGTTAAGCTTAATCGTGATCATCGAACCATTAAAGAGTGATTATCGCTAATTTAATACATTGCGCCTTCGCGAGTCGGGAGTCACACCTCGAGCAACCTTCGAATATCCCGATATGCGAAGTCTCTAAAAAAACTTAAGATAAACCTGATTAATTACACTACTAATGATAATTAATTGTTGTCGCAATTTCGCGTTTCGATAGTTTTGCTTTGAAAAATAGCTTATAACCCTGATACTTGAGGTCGCAAATTTTCCAAACTATTCGCAATTAATTAAGAACTTAAACATGATTAAAGTTAATTAATAAAATCGCATTTCGTGAATCCGGGGTTCATAGCTCAAGACTAAGAGTGAAATCACCCGAGACTATGAGTTCCGAAAAAGGGTTAAGAACTAATCGTGATTAATTAAAGGTTTAAGATGGATTAATTAATATCTTAAACAACATTTTGCCTTGTAAAACTTACGGGCGAAAATTGATTGCTTCTACAATTCTCCCAAGTCACAAAATATCAAGCATTTATGGCATTTATGAGCAGAGTAGATCGGAAATAAGATCTTACCTTATCTCCAGATCTTTCTATTTAAAGAATTAAATGTTGTGTCAACGAGGACCTGCGCAAACTAGAATGCTTAATGTGAAAGGATTTATGTCATTAGTTGAATTTCATTCTAGTTTTCACAGAGTCGGCTTAGCGAGATAACCATTGTTTATATTTTCATCCTCTGTGATAGGAATTAAGATTTTGAGATTATATATCATGGCTCCATGGAAAGCGCCCAAAATAACTGGTGAAATTTCAGGCCAGAGTTCAGATATCCTTTCTGATACCTCGCCTAGAAATATCGACGTAGTCAAAACATGGACACATGTTTTCAACACATTGCAATACGAGTTGATAAAATGCCCAGATGATTCGAGAGACAATGAAAAAGAATACTTGTATATAAAATACAAGGTGGTTTCTCAGTCGAAGATGCACAAGGTAGCTACAAGGAAGCGACTTTTTCCCTATTGTGATATGATTGGATGGGCGTTGGATCACGTAGATGTCCCAACCAGAATGATATTCAATTCCCAGAAGGTGGTTATTGGGTCATTTCGGCCGGAACATCTAAAGGAAATGTACAAGTTGTCTCTCACACTGAACTTCACTTACAATGCCGAATTTCTAGAGGGTTTCAAACAGAAAGAATGTGAACAATTTGGAAAAATCTTATCCGACCTGATCAAGGATTTGTACTCACACCCTGAAAAGTTCAGAGCTGATTCTCATGGTATATATGCAATCGCTTCGTTACATCCACAGTTCATGTATATAGTGATGATGGTGTGCAGACTTTATGGGAAAGAGAATACTGCATATTTTTTGCTCCCATGGGTACCACTTATCCACTCAGTAGCAGAGGGATACTCCTTTGACTGGGCCAAAATGTTGTCACACAGTTTGGCCGGTCAAATTATAGAATACCAGAAGCAAAAGGCGAATGGGAAAGCAACCTCATTTTTCATGTCTACTTACATCATGGATGCCATTTTTTACATGACACCATTCTCATTAATGAATTGGAGCTAGACTCCAATGAACACAAAGCCTATTCACATATACCACTCAAAAATTTGGGAAGATAAAGCCAAAGACTTCATCTATGATATTTTTAATTGGGTAATGGTATCGATGCATGTCGCTATTTTCGACCATCCGCCTCCCAGGATTTCAGATAAAATCATGACCAATCTAGGTAGCGTGGCAGATTGGTACATTGAAGAACGATTCTCTTATATTATGGTTTTTGGTTGTTCTGTTCCCCCATATGCCCTGTCGCTATTCTTACTAGACAATCTAGTATGTCGTGAAGTTGCCAGGAAAAATATACTCGACGGAATTAGAAAAGAGCTCAAAGGGGTTCAGAAAAAGGTATGGCCATTGTTTCCCCTACACATTGGCTCATATTCTTTATTATATTTCGGCCATGCCAAAGTAGAAGCCACGGCCTTAGAGGAAATGAAACTAGTAGACATTGAATTCAAGAAGCATGACCCTAATAAGGTTGTGGGTAACCACATGGAAAGATGCGGTCTAAAAATATACGAACATGAAGACTCTCCTCATGACGAGATGCTCCGAGGACCGAAATACTACTCAGAAGTTTTAAGTCAGGTATGAGCCTTGTCGCTCGAAGGGATGATTGAATTTTATAGATTTTAGGAACATCGGAAGAGTGATCTCCCCAAAGTTTTACAATGGCATGCCTCCACATCCACTAACATACAACAAATAGAAACCAAAGGTTCAACAACTACAAGCTTTGGAAAACAAGGGACTCAAGGGATTGCAGAAGAAATTGAGACCTCGAATCAGGAAACTGAGGTCCCAAACCAAGAAGAAAGAACCCCAGAGATAGATACACTGGGTAAACAGGTCAAGGATCAAACAGATATACCCTCAAAGGAGGTAGGAGACACATCCTTGTCTACCTCAGATGAACTGATCATAGACGCTACCATGAAATAAACATCTACAGAAATCGACAGTCCCATTCCATTCGTCACACCCTTACAATTTACCAAAGGGAACCCCGATGTAGGAACAATATTCAAAGAAGATATAACACCTATCTCCGTAGCAGAGCTACCTCCTAGCGATTTATTTTTTAGCAAGAAAAGAAAAGTCGTGGTGAAGCGAGAAATGCATCAAAGGGGAGGTGCAACGGCCAACAAATACAAAATACTAACTGATGGAGAAGCCTTATAAGAAATAGAATTCACCGAAGAGGTAGCAGGGACATTGGGGGCTTATGCAATAGCCAACCAATATTCAATTGGAATCTTGAAAGGACAACTCAAACAAAAAGACCTGTTAATTAGCAAGTTACAGACTCAGATAGAAGCTGTAGAGACAAATGCCAGGAATGAGGCATGCAAAAGCCTTGAACAAGCTAGAACAACTGACCAACAGGAAATCGAACAACTCAAATCCAATCTTGAGAAATTCACCAGTCGACTCAAATAAGCCAAACACAGATAAATCAACAAGAGGAGCTAATAAAACAGTTGCAATCTAAGTTAAATTATACTAAGATCTAGGTCATAGATATAACAGTATTTTGAACCCAAGCCATGGAAATACGAAGCAAAATAGAGGCAACTCAACATAGTCTACTTGCCAAAGTAGAAATCATCCAGAATCATTTTCAGATGATAGATCTAGCGCTAAATAATATCACCTTAAGAGAAAGAGAAGCTAAGGCATCTCTGGGTGCTTTCTAGGAGGCTATTATAGCAACAACAAAAGAAGAAATGGTCATCGCTTCCAGGTTATCCATTCCAGAGAAAACCAGAGGTAACATCCTGCTAAAAGCATGGGAGCATAATATATCAGAGAACAAAAAAATGGCTAAAGAGGTGAGAGATTCTTGTGAAGAAACATTTGGCCTACTAAATAAAAAATTGCTAGATCTTGATAAAGAAAGTAGCTTTGGAACGTTGGGAAAAATTAACATAGTTAAACATTTGCTAGATATCAAGGAAAATGTGGAAAGAGACCAAGTTGAACTATCTCAGATAAAATAGGTCGATATTGCCCAAGTAGATAAATGGCTG
This sequence comes from Picea engelmannii, assembly GCA_009831015.1. Taxonomy (NCBI): domain Eukaryota; kingdom Viridiplantae; phylum Streptophyta; class Pinopsida; order Pinales; family Pinaceae; genus Picea; species Picea engelmannii. Next base: position 38,398 of record ML864505.1, on the reverse strand, counting down.
ATAAAACCAAACCTACAATTATTGTCTATCATCATAGAAGATAGGAAAATTGGAGAAATATTGCCACAACTGGAAAAGAAGTGTTACACTTTCGAAGCAAATGACCAAACTGAACCTTCCAAGTTGATAGCCCAGTTGGTAGAAAAGTGCATCAATTGTATTGAGCAGGGGAAAGGGAACACTTCTGGAGGCTAGAAATGCAATTGCTTATTCTACCCTATTTTGGAGTTAGAGGACAAAGAGAGGAAGACAAGGGACGAACAAGTGAAGCGTTTCACCTTCTCATTTGTAACCGAAACCTTTAGAATGATAGAAGTTGAAACGCTTAAATTTATATAAATATACATTTTGAGAAAGGATCAAAGGCTGTTTTTTGTCGATTGTAAAGGATAAGACTCTCTTTATTGAGAATTAATACAAATGCAGACCAAAGATTCTACATCTCGTTTATTCTGAGTTATGTGTTCCCCTGTCTTTCCATCTTCCCGCATATTTTCATATATATTTCTTTGATGAATGTTTAAATCACAATTTAGTACAACATCTACTGTGGTTATTTTTCACCTAGTAATCTGATAACAAACATATTTTCCTTTGTATTCACTGTTAGTAAATACAAGACCTGCATGTTAATTAGATGCTATATTTTATACTTCATTGAAGGTTACATCACTCACTTTCTTCTTCTGTTGCAAAGTAAGATTCTTCAGCAATTGATTCCTTGCTTTGATTAGCAACTTTATGTTTATCTTTCAATTTAGTTAATATTTCAAATTTAACTCAGAAGTGAGAAACAACCTCTGAGTTGTTATAATATTAATTCGGTTTAAATAACTTTATCTTATCATTTAGATAGTGAAATGAAAACATTGAAACCTTTTCCTCATTTCTTGATGCCTGACATTATACTTGAAGCCTTGGTATAAACTCAGGAACAACACCCACATTAATATTCTAATTAATAAATTCTTAGTTTTATTTCAATCTTTGATCTTTATGGATATATTTTTCATGACTTAGCACTGTTGTTAATATCATGGAGTATGTGTTTATTTAAACTAATGAAAAACTGTTTTTTCATGGTGGATTTTGATTGGAACAAAGCTGAGTAATGGATTCATGTAGATTGATATGTTTTCACTACTAACTATTTATCATTGAGTGCATATTTCTCTATCTGCTCTTCTTCATTATTGCATTTACTGAACTATTTCAATGATGTGATGATGTACATAATAATGAGAGTCTTCTTTAAAGAGATGAATCTAAGTATGGATCCATAATATCTTAATAGTTCAATGATGTGATGATGTACTTAATAATGAATCTGATTTAAAGAGGTGATGTGATGATGTACTTAATAATGAGTCTGATTTAAAGAGGTGATGTGATGATGTACTTAATAATGAGTCTGATTTAAAGAGGTGAATCTAAGTATGGATCCATAATATCTTGATAACTGTTTATTGGGATAATTATATGAATTTATCAAGCTAAAGGTTTGATGAACTATTTCATTAATATGTAGGCTTATCTTGTACTTGGATTCAAATCCATCTTTTTATACTTTGCTCTTGATTGGGAATTTGCTCTCGATTGTGAGTGGGATTGATACTTCTCTTAATCTAGATAGATTAAATTTCCTTTTGCTATATAGATTAGATTACATTTGTATTTAGAAATGCATTCTTGAAAGTCTCCTTTCGTAGGAGAAACCTTCCCTATGGACTAGATAAGCCAACATTTATGCTAATCCCAAGGATTGCTTCTTAAAAGCATGCTCGGAGAAATGAAAGTCTTTTCCTTCTACCTATTGATAACAACCAAAATTATCATATATTTGTAGGTAGAGGGTAGTTTTAAATATAGTTTAGGTTAGATTAGTTTAGATTAGGATTAACAGTTAGTTTAGGTTAGTTTTAGGTAAGGGTAACTGGACCCATTTAACTAGTCGGGATCACCACACCAAATAGATAAGGGTCTAATTGGGGCCTTGACCGGATGATTCCTTAATGTTGAACATGGACAATTTTGGCCATCAACATTTTTGGCTCTAGGAGGGCCACCAACGAGTTCTTTGTTTGGAACTATTTGTTTTAATTCTTTTATTTATTTTCAATGGCTTCTTCTAAAATTCCTATTTGGAGTTGCAACTCTGGACGAGCATCTTGCAACACTCCATTAAAGGTAGTAAAACTCTTGTCAAAGATAAAGTTTAATGGTAAGAATAGTGTTTGTGCGTTTGATCATGTTCATCAATTTATTTTAAATTTCAATAATTATGATATTGATAAAGATGTGATGTGCAATATATTTAATCTCACTCTTATAGGCCAAGCCAAAGACTGATGTATGTCATTGCTGATTTCCTCTGTACATAGCTGGGAACAATTTACAATAATGTTCCTTCACACTTTTCAAGATTATGACTATGATAAGGTATGCTTGGAACTTGAGAATCTATGTAGAGTTGAAGGTGAGTCTTTTTAAGTTTTTTTAACTAGATTCAAATTGATTTTTTTACAATTTCAATATCAAGATTTACCTTCAAAAATTAAATTAATGGGATGGTTTCGACACGTTTTTTCTCTTCATTGTATTTCAAATAGACATGATGAACCTGCAAATATAACCTTTTTAATTACATTTGCTACTATTGATRATTTTTTTGAGTCAACTAGTGATATAGYYGATCCTATTCAAACAAACAATTTAGAGAATGTTAATGAAYAACTTCAAGAAAATATGAGCACATCCAATGAAAGTAATGTTGATCTTAAAACTGTTCCAAATCATAATAAAATTGTTGTTTGTAATGAAGATGATGGGCATGAATTAGTCTCTCAAATTGAAATCATAAGAAAAAATAATGAAAKTTRTCATATTAAATATTAAAGATGTTTCAAATGAGTTTTCTGATATTGCTATTTATGATGTCCAGTSACACATCTCAAAACACCTAGATACTCRTTCTCARGAATGTGCACCTCTATTCAACCWAATAAACTACACCCCTGAAATAATTYCAAATCATGGTATATATGATGTCTGTGTTGAGGAAAATAAAGAAGAAATGTTATTAGAAACTCAAGTCTCATATCCTAACGTTAATGATCATTCTACAAACAAATAAACTGTTAGATTCATTTGTTTGAACAACCACTTCTCATTATACCCTGATCTTTTCACTCATAATAATTTGTTTGGTAATCATTTAGTAGTTCCTTTTGAGACTAATACATTGTTGCAAGATAAATGAACTATCATTAATCAAACAACGTATGAAATTTTACCAATAACAATCAAAATAACGATTTATTTAATGATCGCGCTTTCATTACTTCTGACAAATTTCATGCATGTACATCTAGTTATGCTACTGGTTCTAAATTATCATTTATAACGAAAGAGAGTGTTAATAAAAATTATGAAGTAATTTATGATAATGATTTGAGGTTTTAAAATACCGAGACACTTCACTCATTGGTGATAGTTATGTCAGGTTCTCATGTTATTAATATTCAAAGTCAATCTATATTTGAAAATGAGAGATGTCTTAATTCAAAAAATGCTATATTAAATTCTCATTTTCAATCTTTTAATTATTGTAATGATTTCAATTTTCAAGAAGAAGAATCCATTCCAATTTATGAATATGAAGTTATTCAAATCCCAATGTTTTGTCATGATCTTGAACTCTTTACACAAATAAATGTGATCTCTATTGTTGATTACATTAACTTGGTTGATACTTGTGAAAATGAAATTCTTATAAATAAATCCTTAGTTTCTTTTAACATTCTTGTAAATAACAATGTAGATTCACTTTTGAATACTAACAGTTTTGTACAACTCCAGTACTAGCAAGAATATCATTTGAGTCTGGCTTGTTATCCTATCCTTCTTTGAAACTTCTCCAATATTTAACAGATTTCCATCTTCATTTTTATGATCCAATTGAAATATGGTTGGAGAGTTCGTTTCAAGTGAGGTTTCATGTAAATAAATTTCTTATTATGTATCTATTAGAAATAGATGTACATGATATGTTTACATTTTCTTTTGTTTGTTTAATATTGATTCAATTTCTACTACTAATTCTTGTTGTACATATGACTGCATGACTAAAACAATTGAAATGGTTACACTGAAAGAGTGATTTCACCTAGTTCTGATTGTTCCTGTAGATTAGAGTAGGAGTAGGTTAGTTTAGTTTGTTTTTCTTTTACTTTTCTAGAATAGTCTAGTTTCTGAATAAGCATGTGACAAGATTTTAAAGAAGTCTTCCTCAATTTTTTGGGAAAATTTGGAAAATAATGGAAATATATGTATAATTTTTTTCTCAAGAATACATTTCAAGCATGTAACCATGTTAATACTAATATATTATTAGAATGATTGGAATCATTTCCTTTCTAGGTGGATTTATTCCATAAGTTTTGTTGCTTGTCTTAGTATAGGATTAATAAATTATATGATCATGAACATATGTAAATTTTTGAATAAAATGCAACTTCTTCTTACATGTTTTATATTTTTTTAAAATTCGTCATGAGAAGAAGTTATCTCACTAGTTATTTCACGATGGGAGGTCAATTGATCATCTAGTTGAGTAGTATTATACTGGGCTAGAGGGCCGAGAGGGGGGGTTCATCTATATTCCTGTAATCTAATATTTAGTCACTTAGTGGTGGCAATCATGATAGTCCGGATTTATGGATCCCTAAGGGACCATCAGATCATTGGCGGTCGAATGTTGGCCATGGAGTAGGTGATACATGAGAGGTTGTTTGCATGAGCCTTTCTTATGAGAGAGGTTATGGTGGTGTAGTTATCATGATGCTACACCCATGAAGGAGGGGGATCCTATGTTTCCTATTTTATGAGAGGTTGATCTAACTATGACAAAAAAAAGATGTTCAGATGAGGGGACACGAGAGCCGCAAATTCATCGATGGGGCAAGGTGATATAAATTGTGAGTGCAGGACTAATATTCAACCCACATTTTCTTGGGAAGTGTCATGAGTGACCATAGGTGGTGTTACAATTCCAACATGCAAGTATGGACTACTATGGTGATTTAGATATAGTCCCCCCCCCCGCCCGAAGAATAACGTAATATCCTATGCGAGTTTTATGGTTTATTTTCTTCTTTCTTTTATGTATCATATTTTTTCTATGGATTTGGAGAGGTTTCTGATGGGTACCATGTTTTTGTGTGCAGATGTGGGACTAAGTGGACATGAGTTGGTAGATATAGTGCCAACGATGGTGTTGAGGATGCCAACAACAGTTGGGATGGCTCATGTAGAGCCAGAGGGTGCAGGACAACGACCATGTCGTCATGATCATGAGGCTGGTCCATCCATATGGATATCCATGATAGATCCAATGGTGGAGGTGGGGTGGAGGATTATAGTCGAGCTCCACATGAAATTGGATGACTTGTAGTAGTGATTTAATGTGGTTTTGAAGGGATTTCTTGAGGTGGGATACAAAGATATGAGAGAGGAGATGAGAGGTATTTTCCCTAGGATTAGCCCAGAGTGGCACTCATTTTTGAGGTGAGCAATGGTAGTGGGGGTTGCATTGAGGGATCAATGGGATCCCGATTTGAGGGAGTAGGTGGTGTGCCCCCACCGGGAGGGAACCTATAGATTCTTCCACCATAACGACTTTAAGACACTTGATGTAGTTTTTGTATATGGGCATAGCCCACATTTTTGTACATGGCATATATTTTTTTATGGCACGACCATAGTGAGGGACGACATGATGTATCTATGTACTTTTTTTGAAAATGTGATATATATATACAAATTTTATGACTCCTTATGTGTTTGATTTGATGATTGTGCTGATGATATGTTATTTATTTTACATGCTTTGTATACCATGATGATAATATAGAAACATGCAACACTGATGGGATAAATAATGAAAACTAATTCTTTGATGTGATAGATGCCAATCTATAATTTAATTTGCAATATTTCATACAAATTGAATTGCACTTCTAGGAATATGTATGAATGTGATGGATTCAAAATTCCTTGACAAAAGTTTTACTTGTAGGTATTCCTAAACATGAAAGGATCATGAACATGGTAAAAATTATTTAATTGTGATATGATGAGAAAAGAATCCATATATACATTGAGGTGGTGTATCTAGTACTGAGTTGCGACATGAAATAATCCGATCATGACAACATACTCTGCTTGGTTATTCCAGGCTGGCCCTAAACATATGCCACTTCAATAAAGTAGTGCATGTGAGGGTGAATAAATGTCCCAAGCTATATAGGTGATATTCTGAGTCTATCAACTAGAAACATTGGCAAAAATCGATTTGATACGTTTTTGAATCATTCATTTGGAAAAGTAAGAAATCACAAGTGATTAGGAGTGTAAAAAAATACCAGATGTTTGTAAAAAAGATTAAAAAAGTTATTGAATTTTTACAAATTAAAATGTACAAATGAAGGTGAGCTTCAGTATGTGGTTACTCAAGGGTAAAATTTATTCATGTACAACCTATTGATGGGGTCCTTGAAGAGGCCAGCTTCAGGGTAAGAAATGATGTATTGTAATACTTCTAGGTTGAAACCCAACTATAAATGTAAATATAAATGTACATATGCATATAAGTGGTGAGTTGGTATCAAGTCCTGGAATTAGTTTTGTAAGATCCTTCCATAATATAGCGCACATATGTGCTTCACACTAAAATAAGAAGTGTGGACATCCTAGGGTACCACGCACAACAATTTGAGTGCACAATCTTGATGCCAGAGAGACTTTGTGTATATGTTCATGTTTTTGAGGCTGGTGAGACTGGATACAAAAAGGACAATATGTTTGTATTGTAAATGCAAATCACATAGAAATATTAATAAAAAAACACATCATTGCGGCATACGAACCATGTAAAAGAGTATGAGGGGCTTGTTGAAACACACACTGACACTTAGAAGGGGGGTGAATCAATGTCTGTAACTTTTGGCTACTTTTCACACTTTTATAGATTAACTAAATTAACTGAATAAGGTATATACAGTTCAATTAATTATTCATAAACATGTATAATACAAACTGTATGAAGTAGATAAAATATCATTCTTTTATTTATTTAACTTGAATGAATAAAAATAAAATAAATCCTTTAATATCTTCAACTTCAACTGAATATGAGAGATCCAACTCTCTTATACAAGACCCAACTTGTAGTTCTCAGATCCAACTGAGAAATGAAGAATCCAACCCTCATAACAAGATCCAGCTTGTTGATCTCAGATCCAACTGAGATGTGAGGAATCCAACCCTCATAACAAGACTCAGCTTGTAAACATGCACCAACCTGATAGAATGAAATTTCATTCAATCCATTATATATATATCCACCAAGATGTTGATTAAGGTTGGTTGTCATTGATGTCAACCCTTGAAGAAAGCCCCATAGCACAAAGGTTGGGAAATGGACCCAAGATTGTTTGATGTAAAGATGACTCGTTATTGTCTTGTCATGTTTGATAGTAAGTAGAAATGGATGAACTCCAAAGTGGTCCCCTTATGGTGAAATCCCTCACGGGAAGATGCTTTGTGGATTGAGTTATCCTAGAAGTATGGTTAGAGAACCCATGATTATTTGTGTAATAATGAGATGAATGCCAATGAATTTGTCAGTGAAACTATCCTAGATGGATATTGCTTGTCATGCCATTTCCGGTGGTATGTGGAACACCACAAATCCTCACGGTTAGAGAGTTATGGCCATGAGAAGTTGGAGAACTTAGTTTTGGGTAATGGACCCAAGTTTGTTGTATGGATAACAGTATGAGTTTTGATATATTTTCAGGTAATACTATTCTATATGGATAGTACATGTCATTCCATTTCTGGTGGTATGTGGAACGTCACATAAATCCTCACGGTTTGAGAGTTATGACCTTACGAAGTTGGAGGACCCTCATATGCCATCTAGAAGCCCAAAAAGGTCAAAGTAGTCAAAGTGGTTTAAGAGATTTTAAAAGGCAAATAATAAAGTGAAGTGATGAGTGTACTATAATTCAAATTGAATACAAAATAAATTAATTCAATAATAAATTTAATGGAGAAATTAGAAGTGGGTTAACCCTAAAATAAGGAAAGTGGGCAAAGTGACCTAGAAGATGTCTTTAAGGAAGCTACCTGGAGAGTATAAATAAGAGGAAAGGCTCTCTCATTTAAGACACACTTGAGAATACTGAATACCTATAGGTGTCTAAAATAACAAAAGAATATGTAAGCCATATTTATGAGGAAAGTGAAGAAAAGAAGGCCGGAATTCAAGGAAGGATAAATTCTTTTGATGATGCTTTCTAAGGTATGTTTTTTTCAGGTCATCTCACCATTTTCGCAATAATTTTTTTTCTAGAATGATTCAGACCATGAAATTTCTATTCCATTGAGTAAAAATATCCAAGTATCTGTGGTAAAAAATTCAGCTTGTGGGTCTTTGTATTTTTGGAGTTACACTCTGTGGAAAATAGGGTGTGTGGCTAATCCTGAAACTAGTCAAAAACTAGTGTTTCAGGTACAAAGATCATAACTTCTTTATAACAGATCCAAATTCAGTAATACCAAATGTGTTAGTTAGAGTAAAGTCTTTAGTATGTTGTGTAAAAGTTTCATATCAATTCAACAAATATTCCATGCGGGGCAGGCTCTACAAGGTCGCTCTCTAGAATAAGCCATAATTCAACAAGGTGTGCCATTTTTTCCATAACTCCTTTTTTGAGAGGTTCCAAGTAGTTAAGCTTGGAGGAATTGCATTAAAAACACTGAAGAACATTGTGTATCAGTTTCAGATCTTTATTCATTACAGGTACAAAGTTATGATTATTTCAAGTTAGGGTTGTTGACTAATCCAAAACGAGTCTTGTGAGACTAAAGAAATGTTTGATGAAAATGCTAGTCTCTTGTTGTTAATGTTAAGGAAGGTTTGTAGGTATGTGATCATATACACCAGGTCTATTATAGGGTTACAAATCATATTTGGATGATGAAATTGATGAGGGCTTTTGGTTGAGGTACAAGTTGGGTACATGGTTGAGACAAGTAGTTGATGAGTTGGCACATACATGAGGTGTATAGTTGATGATGTTGGTACATATTGATGAGTCATAGTTGATGAGTACTTGACACATGATTGGTACATACTTGGTACATGGTTGGTTTCACTTGTTTATGGTACAGGTTGATTACAGATTGTTTGGTACAGTTTGGTGCATGGTTGATGCACTTGTTTATGGTACAGGTTGATTATAGGTTGAGGTACAGGTTGATGTTGTTAATATTATGGTAGTTGTGGGAGGTATTTACCTCCATGTGTAAACCTGATGAGAATAGAAGACTCCGAAAAGCAAGAGAAAACCCTAATGAGTTGGATAATAACCCTATAAGTCTTGTCGGCTCAAGAATATTATTTATATTAGGCTATTAGCCTCCAAGAGAAGAAGTCGAGCAGAAATAATAATAATAAAATGAACAGACATGTACCCAGAAGGAGAATTCGGCCCCAACAAATCTGGTAGAACCACTATAAATACAGGGTGCCAGTTCTCATTTGACACATCTCAGAATTGCAGAACAACAACTGGTGCGCACTACAGTTCCCAGTTTGGTGTGCACGTGTGGAGGAGAGATGCAGGTGCAACTGATACAACAACCAATTTTCAATGTTGGCTTGGATTATCTCTTGGCTAGGGTTTGGACTATCTGATCAACTATTGTTGGTGCGCTATCCTTGGAGGAAGATGTACTACACCTTGTTTGTCTATCTAGCCTAGGGTTTACTTCCAGAGTAATTCTCAGTCAAGGTCAAGGTGCTCGGAGGGTGGCTTCGGCCTATGGTTGGGTGACAAGGGTATTGTCAATGGTAAAATGAGCACACAATATTCTATATTCTAACAGGTTATGGGCCCACACCTCCTTCATTCAGTCTAAATGCTGGAAGGAAACATAGCTGCTAGGATATTGAGCTCATTGAGGAACTATCGCTAGGGTTACTAGCAGAAGCAGTTTCCAAGACACTGTCGCTAGGGTTACTAGCAGGAGCAGTTGCAGAAACCCTAAACATATTTTTGAGGCACCTTAAGTGAATGGATTGACCTAATCTTTAGATAGATTAGTGTGCTCTAGCCTAGCGCATTCCCTGATACTCTCAACAAGCCAATATGTGAAGATTGAGTTTGTGGTCAAATCTAGGGTTTGACAAAGTCAAAGTAGCCATGACTTATTCTATGAAGTCCGAGAACAAGTTAAATGGAGCCTCTAACTTCAGAGCATGGAAGACAAGGATTGACCTCATCCTTGCCAAGAATAAAGTGTTGGATATCGTGAAACCAGAGTTTGAAGAAGGAAAAGAAAAGGAAATGCATAACGTTGCGGTTATGGAGAAGTTCAAAGATGCTGACATCAATTCCATGAGTGTCATAGTGGATTCTATAAAAGACCACTTGATACCCTACATCTCCCATCTTGACTCATCAAAGAAGATTTACGATGCCCTAACAAATCTCTTCCCAGTCAGAAACATTGGACAAGTTATGAGTCTGAAGAATGAGCTCCGTGACATGAAGATGAATAATGACGACAGCATAAGATCATATTTTGTGAGGATCTCTCAGTTAAGAGATCAACTACAAGCTATTGGAGAGACCATTTTAGAAAAGGAATTGGTGAACATAGTACTCAATGGTCTTCCCAAGACGTGGGATGCATTTTCTACAAGCGTGAACACAAGGAAGGAGTATACGACATTTGAAGGACTTGGTGTGCTCAAGAAGAATCAATGATCAATGCAAAAGAGAAACCCCAAAAGAAGTACGACGATCAAGGCTTCATAGCAAGATTCAAGAACTTCAGGAACAAAAGGAATTTTGGTTCAAAGAGAAATCCAAATCAAGAGAAAGACATTTCAGAAGTACAATGCTTCAATTGTCGAAAGTATGGTCACTACAAGAATCATTGTCCTGAGCTAAATAAAAGGAAGGAGAAACACAAAGAATCAATTGTCGAAGAAAAGGAACCTACAAAGAAGACTAAGCAGGATGGAGGAGACTTCTTCTTCTAAAAAGGTAACAACACTCTTCTTATTTTTTGTACATATCTTGTTTGCATCGTTTTTGTACATATCTTGTACATCTATCTCTTGGAAGATAATGTGTTCCAAGAAGAACTATACCTATGGAAGAACAAACAAGATGAAAATGGATATCATTAGATAATACACATGAAAGGATGAAATACAAATCATGTGGAAGCTATTAAGCCGAATCAATCATGAAGAGACTTAGAAGAAGCAAATACAGAAAGAAGTCAGCAGTCAAGAGGAAATTGGAAAAAGACTTATGACGTTTTGTAGAAGACAACAAGACAGAAGCATGGACTCTGTTAGACAAGAGAGCCAATTATATATTGCAGAAGACAGTAAGGATTCATATGGAAGCATGGACTTTGTTAGACGAAGGGAGCCGATTATATGCACTCTTACATGAAGCAAGGGTTAGGAGGGAGCTAATCTTATGATTCATTGAAGATTATGAAGTATATATCCATGGTAGTAACCATGAAAGACAGTATGTGTTCAGTTCAAGAAGTCTTCCTCGAAGAGAAGCCTTAAAGTATCCCTGGTTGTCCATCCAGATCCATGATCCTATGATGAAAGGAAGAAGTGGAATCTAT
>ML864504.1:8832-22451 GCA_009831015.1 Picea engelmannii | reverse complement strand
GTATTCGAGTTTCACTTGCACCGATAAGTTTCTCTAGTGTTGGTTGTTGTAACTATTCTTCCAACTAGCTAGTGACTGCTTGTTTTATATCATAGGTACTTTTTCTAGTGCGTGCTAGTTTTAAAACGATTATAGATTTCCCTAGTGTGTCTTTGATATTCTCACATAGTGGAGGATTAGGAGTTCCATTAGTCTCGAAGGCTTTTGGGTCAGCCGTCGGTTGACCTCGAACCCCCCCCGCCATCGCGAAGGTGAAAACTAGACTAGCAAGGGTCTTTTGAGACAACCAGGTTACTGGAAACTGTGCCCGACCCATCTTCGAGAGGAGAAATTTTGATTCTGGAGGAACCAATCATTTATGACCTCAGAGAAGAATCTCTTGGTCTCTATAACCCTCCCATCACTAATCTATCAACACCCATCATCGTACAGGTTCTTCCTTATGAGTGTTAGGTAGTGCCACAAGCAACAATGGAAGAAAACACTGCTAATTCTTCAGGGAATACTCATATTTCCTTCATGACTATCACTACACGGGGTGTTCCACCTCCTAACTGACCATCGTTGGTCTAGGCCACTATGGTCTTGACTACTTATACCTTGGGCAGAGGTCTAATTCCATCTATGGCCGTGATCACTGCTCCTTTTACCCAGAATGCGACAGACCCTCCGTTCTCATACGAGATGCCTAGCTTCGGTACGAGTACTATACTTTCCTTCTCCACTCTACAGAGTTTAGGTCTGGGGGAAAGGAGTTCTAACGCTCCTCTGCAAGGATCTATGGGGGGAATTTCAGCTCCCTTTATCGCTTTCCCTTAAGGCGAGGGTCATATACCCCCTTCATCCCCCTTGCTCGGTGGTGTTCCTCAACACTCCATCGGGCCTAACGTAAACTTGTTTGGAGCATTTAGTCAAGCACTCCCTCCTTATAACATGCCGGTTGGTTCGACACCTTTCTCTTTATTCGACACATTTGGTAACAATGCTTTCTTGTTAGCTACCGTATCGGTCGGGGGCAACCCCGATTATGGACAACCACATCCTGTATAGGGTACTATTCCTGCACAGGGGGCACACTTAGGAATTCCTTCCTCACAAGGACCTTGAAATCCATGGTAGGGACCAGTTCCCTTGCCAGGGATGCCGATCGGAGAAACCCCTTCCATACCCAGTGGAACCCCAGGCAAGGCCCAATGCCTATGCCCGTCGGAGCGACAGGGCGAAACCCCTCCCAAAATCCTTGGAATGCAACACAATATCAACCCTTTACATCCTATTACGGGAATAAGCTGGTGATGTCTCAACAAGCACATAATCCATACGCTAGTCACGACCATGGTTATTACCAAAGCCCTGGCTAGCAAGATAAATTTTTCTGGCAACCTGGTGCTAGTCAAACTCCAGGTTCCTTTTTCCCTGGCTACAATCCACAACCCAAACTACCATTTCTGGCAACCCTACACTTGCCATATTTGACAAGGATTTTAAATGACCCCATCTTTCACGATCCGATTTGGCCTCCTATGCCAACCAAGTTGCCTTCAAACATTCCAAAGTTCAAGGCCAAGAGTAATGAAGATCCTGGCGATCATGTGACTACCTTCCACTTATGGTGCTCGTCCAACTTGTTAAGAGACGACTCCGTTCAGTTGCGATTGTTTCAATGCACTCTCATAGGGAGTGGTGCGAGATGGTACATTGAGCTCGACTTCTCATGATACTCTTCCTTCGGTGAATTGGCAATGGATTTCTTAAATCATTTCCAATTGGCTATGAGATACGATGCCGACACTGAATTGTTGGCCAACTTCGAGCAAACAAAAGCGAACCATATCTCGAATCACATTAGAGAATGGAGATACCAGAAGAGATTGATTAAAGTGTCAGTCCCACCAACATTCTTGCTTGAGTGTTTCCTTAAGTATTTGGTACCCCAGTTGTCTAAATACGTCGCAACGTCTGGGGTGTATTCTGAGGAAGATGCGATAATGAGAGCTCAACAACTAGAACAGATTTACTCTCAATCTAGTTTACTTTACGATATTTTTCCAGATGCACCGAGGTCAATACTTGACAAAACCAGATGAAGGTCTGGAACACATGCTGATGGCATTATTGGTTCAACACAAATGAACCCCGCTAATCCATTGTCAAATCAATTGCAAAAATTGTCGATACAACAGACAATGACCAACTAGACCACTGGTTCGACTGTTCTCCCTACCCAAAAGTCAGAGGTACACAGTGTAAAAATGACAAACCCAAAGGCCACCCAATAGCCTAACGGAAAGAAGAAACAATGAAATAACGATAAGGGGGATAAGAAACCCACCGATAATGGTGGAGGGGGTGACACTGAAAAGAAGAAGTTGAAGTATCATTGTAATCTTTGCAAGGAAGATCACTTGACCCATCAGTGCCCTCGGCTTGCGGAGGCCCAGAAGTTATTGGCACAACAACAAACTACCATGTTAACGAACCCGTTTCCACACGGGAAAAATCTAACTCAAGCTTCCTCGAGCATGGAAGGGGGTAGTCAAGGACCCCCTCCATCTTCGAGTAATCCTTCATCTGCAAATGTGTGTATGATGAAAGGTGATGCCTATATATCGACTAGAGCACATGATTAAAAAAATCCAAGCACCTCTAAGAAGGGTAAAGAAGTCGAAAACCAACCTCTTCCTCTCCATATTGAGAAGACGTTGGGTGAAACAACGACATACATCCCAAAAGGTGCGTTCAAGAAAGCTTCTCACAATCCAAACACATGGGTCGCCCATAACTACTCCGTGGTGGAGGATTTATCACAAACCCCTTGTGCGATGTCTACTTTGGAAGTCCTCCAGAGTTTCCCTTCCCAATGAATGACTCTCTTAGTTTCCCTAGGATCCACTGAGACTTGTAATCCGGGAACGATCATGCTTGATACGACCAACTTAAAACCTCATCTTCCTTACCACATATCTTTTCAGATAGTAGTGGCTTAAACCACAAAAAAATTTACCCAGAATATTTTCCTTACAGTGGTGGATGAGGGTGCCTCGACATGCATGATGTCTTTGGCATGTTGGAATGCCATAGGCCAACCCGTTTTGTCTCCATCACCTACTCTCCTTACAACCTTTGACAGTCGTTCTTTCCAACCACATGGGATCATTCCCTCTTTCCCCATGAAATTAGGGGGAAACACCATGTGCGTCGAAGTTGAAGTGGTCGATGCATCTCTCGACTACAATATTTTTATAGGAAGGAATTGGACCTATGCTATGCAAGCAGTGGTCACGACAATTTTCCAAGTCTTGTTGTTTCCACATGAGGGCCGAATCATGACCATTGATTAGTTATCCTTCTCTTGTATTGACCCTTCATCGGGAGTCTCCACGGTCTCGATGATTGATAACACTCAGCCTGACATCATCAACGTAGGGGTTGGTTTGTGCCCACCTTTGATGGGTACTTTTGATTACCCACCTCTGACTGAAAATTTCCATTACATGTCGAATGACCTCGACCAGCCTCGGGCTGAAAATTTTCAAATCTCGTCATTTCACACGATGTACTTTAATGATCTGTGGACTCTTCCTTCCCCATCAAGTATGATGGAAGGGACAAAGAACCATGGCATGGACATGCCAGTGTTCGTGGTAGAAGTTGCATACTCGATAATTCAGCGAGCTTCTGCTGACCTCGATCTGACTCTCTCACAAGAGTTAGATCGGGTGCTCGAGCCTATTTGGGCTCAAGGTTCCCTTGCTGATACAGATTCTTTAGAATTAGTCTTGCCCTCAGACAAGGTGATTATTGAGGCAATGACTAGTTCGGATAGACCCTGGGATGATCTTCATCATAGATCTTACTTCCTCCCAGAGTTAAGACAAATTGAAGTAGGTGAATTCACTCTGACAATGAATGGAGATAAATATTGTCCTATCAATCCTTTAGAAATGCACACTATTTACGCTGAAGGAAATATGGAAACAATAGCTGAAACGATACCTATTAACATCTCCAGAACCCCTAACGTCATGGAGAATATCTTCATCGGAGCGGATTGCTCCCCCAAGGAGATTCAAATCTACATAGATTTATTTAAATAATTCTGCGATGTGTTTGCATGGTCTTATGAGGAAATTCCAGACATAGATCCAAGAATCATCGAACATGAAATCATGACTTATCTTGATGTCAAGTCGGTTCGACAAAATATTCATCCGGTCAATCCTAGGAAAGAAACAACTATCAAGGCTGAAGTAGAGAAACTACTTAAAGATGTTTTCATCTACCTCGTCCAATTGACTCAATGGGTGTCAAATCCCATGCCAGTCAATAAAAAATAGGGTGCAATTCGCGTATGTAAGAACTTCCATGATCTGAACAAGGCCTTCCCAAAAGATAATTTCCCCATGCCATTTATTGACCATATAGTCGATGAATGCACAGGTTGTGAGGATTTTTAGTTCATGGATGGTTTTTCGGGATACAATTAGATACAAATAAAACTTGAAGACCAACACAAAACCACTTTCATTTGTCCATGGGGTACATTCGCTTATCATAAGATGCCTTTTGGTCTGAAAAATGCTAGAGCTATGTTTTAGTGGGCCATGTCTTTTGATTTGCACGACCTTAAACACATAGTTGAGGCTTATCTCGATGATTTAGCATCACGATCTTGCAAGAGAGTTGATCATTCGGCACACCTTCGACTTATCCTTGAATGGCCTCGCTACTACCGAATCCGTTTGAATCTAAACAAGTGCAGGTTTTGTGTCACATCGGGTCGTATGCTAGGTTTCATAGTTTTGACCACATGGATCATGGTTGATCCTCTAAAGGTTGAGGCAATAGTTCAATTTCCCCCCCTGTGCACCATCCCTTAGCTTCAAAGTTTGCAAGGAAAAGAATTTTTTTTACGGTGTTTCATCACAAACTATGCCAAGATCATAAAGGGTTTTATGCATTTATTGAAGAAGGACGTTCCTTTTCATTGGGATGAAGCTTCTCAATGCTATTTCACAACATTGAAACATGCCCTCATATCTACCCCTCTGCTTGGGCCACCCAATCATAATAAAGATTTCTTATTGTAGTTGGATGCTGTGGAGTCGACCATCGGTATGGTCTTAGTTCAGGAGGATGATTTTCTCTCATACTACATGATTTATTACCTGAGCCAAGGCTTATTTGGACCGGAACTCAATTATTCCCACATCGAAAAACTTGCATTGTCAGCAGTTCATGCTGTCCAACGGTTCCGTCATTACAATTTGTTTCACAAGACCACCGTCATTGCCGTTGTGAATCGATTTCAATACGTATTGACACGATGAGTCATTGGAGGAGAGATTAGTAGATGGATAGTTATCGTCTAGGAATTCGACTTGGAGTTCATTTCGGAAAAATCCAAAAAGTTGATGGTCTTCGCATAACTCATATCGGAACTTCTGGTTGAATCAGGTGATGTTATACCTAACGAGTCGCCTGTCAAAGGAGACATGTTTTTGATCATGTCTTCTGACCCTTGGTATGGAGATGTTCTTGTCTATATCCAGACTTTGAAGTGTCAAAACTCTTCTTCTCATGATGAGCATCGCCATATACGCTATCAGGATAAGAACTATCTCATACTCAAAGACACTTTGTATCGTTGAGGTGTAGACTCCATCCTTCACCGATGTCTCACTCATGAAGAAGTAGAAATCATGCTTAACGATTTCCACACTGGAGCATGTGGCGGTCATTTGTCTGGGTTGGAAACAACCCAAAATATTCTACGAGTCAGTTACTTCTGGCCGACATTAATCAAAGATTGTGCTGCATTGTTCAAGAAGTGCCACCCGTGTCAGATCTTCTCTCGGAAGATGAGGGCACACCTTGCTCCCATGTTTCCCGTTATTACTGTTGGTCCCTTCACTAAATGAGGGATTGATTACACTACATACAACCCCCCTTCAACAAGGGGGCACCACTATATCATCATAGCAGTAGAATACTTCACCAAGTGGGTCGAAGCTATGCCAACGTTCAAAGATGACGGGGAGACAACAACTCTCTTTTTGTTCAACCAGATAATAGCATGGTTTGGCATCCCGAGAGATTTTGTCACTGACCATGGCAGTCATTTTCAGAACAAAATGATGATCTTATTTAGATTTGAAAGCTGTCTTCCATACATCAGTTGGCTCTATGGGAACTTGGTGGTAGCCAGACTTTAGGTCAATATTGTTGAAGAAATTTACCCCCTTGAGTTGTTCAAGAAGGTCATCAATTCGGGGAATTGAGTACTGATTCCCAATTGTGATTTTGTTTAATGCTCTGTAATGAATGCAGATTCGTCAGGTTCCATCTTTATTCTGCACTAGTACAATCGGGCTTCCACAAGGGGAGGATTTGGGTCTGGTGTGCCCCTTTTGAAGAAAGTATTGGATTTGACGCTTGATTTCATCATTTTCCATCAACGAGCGATGATATACTATTCCATTAGGTAGAGGTGCATCGAGGGTTAGATCAATTGGATGCTTGATTTGGCAGTGTGTTGGTACCCTGGTGGGTGAGGAGAAGATGTCTCTGTACTCTTCCACGATTCCATCCACTTGTTTCTGCTGCAAATAGAGTCTCTATGTAAGGGCCATGAATGTGGTGACAACCTTCTTCTTACTATGATCATAGATCACAAAGAAGATGACCTTCCCGGTATATGAAATGATCTTACTGCATTGCTTAGTAGAGATTAAAGAAATAGTGGTAGGCAACGCTACCTCTAGTATCTTGTACAATTGTATACAAAAAGTAATAATAAAAATGCGAGGTCTAGAGTCATAAACAACATGCTACTTCCACAAATATTGCTGTCGTAAAAGAACATCACAAACTTCAAGGGGAGGAAAATCACACAATACCTCCTTTTTGAAGGGCTTTTTGTCGTAGGGAAGACGACACTGTTGGCTAACAAAAAGTTCTCTTCCTTGGTGAAGCCAGTTGATGGTGTAGGGTTGCATGTGTAGTGTCGTCGACAGGTCCAGTTGCTTGATGATCTTTTCTAAGATCGGGTTCTTATAACTGCTTCTAAGAGGATCCCCCTTTACTCACATCTGTGAGTGAAAGAGGCATTCCCCTTCCTCTAGTTCTTCTAGTTCACTTGGCTGGAATTTGGTGGTAACGATAGTGGAACTAGGTTCAGTATCGATAATTCGCTTCCCTCCTTTTGGATTTTATTCGGAGTCAAAATATGCCTCTGACTCGGAGGCTTTCATCTTGGCCACCAGTGACTACTTGGAGTGACATTCTTCAGTTTTGTGGCAAGGTATTTTATGGTATTCACACCATTTTCCCATGTCCTTCTTCGACTTCTCATTACCCTTCTTGTGTTGTGACTTGGACTGGTCATCCTTAGAGTGGCCATATTTTCTTTGTCCCTTTTTTTTTGGGCTGGGGCCTCCTTTGCCTTGCTTCAGTTATGAGGAGTTTGCAGATCCAAACTCTCACCTCTTCTGCTTAAATTTCTGCTTGATCTTGACAACATATCTATAAGCTGTACCCAATGATGTGAAGTCGAGAAAATCCATTTATGTTTGAATGTATCTATGCAGACAACCATGGTATTTGGGCACTAGATGTCGTTCATAGTATTTTATACCCAACTTGGTGTGCATGGTATGGAAAATATTGGTGAAATCTGGTATTGTCTGGTCCCTTTCCTGACACAAAGTGGTCCATCTTGTGTAATGGTCCTTGTAGCTTCCAACATGGTAGTACTATTCTTTAATGTCATTCCTGAAGGAATCCCACATGGAGGTGACCAAAAATGTTGCATATTCCTCTATGGCCTTTTTCTCATAGTAAGTATCCCACCAGTCCTTAACATGGGGGACGACCTTGAGGAGTGAAAAAGTAATATTTTCCCTATCGAAAAAATTGTGGACTAAAAAATACCCTTTGAGAAGATTCAACCATTTATCTATAACATCCACATATATTAGTCATTCAAATAATGAAATATAAAAATTTACCTATACTTTGAAGGGGGTTGCATGGCCATTTGATGAAGATGCATCTCCTGTGGGCAGCCACCGAAGGATCTGTGCAAAGTTGTCCATCATTTCGTTCCTTTGTCGTGTAAGGTATTCCTTGAGCAACATTTTAAAAGGATCTCTTGCTCCATCATATTTATTTTCTTCCCCCATGGGTTGTCGAGCTTGGTGTGACCAATCTTGAAAAGGCTCGACTGGTTCAAGTCCCAACTTCTTGTACCCAGATCTTGTCAGGGACATGCATGAAGAAAAATAAATGAAGACCAGACTGCTTTGATACCACCGATCCAGATTTATGACCATAATGAAGAGAATAACAAACTAAATACAATAACATAGAGATATGGATAACAGCAACATATATCCAATGAACAATAACTTCTATTGAATAAATAAAATAGGTTGAAACTGTAAAACTGTAGAACTGGAAACACTTGCTCGAATGGTGGTAGTTATCTCTGAGAAGAGATGTGGCTACTACATCCATCCATCTGAGCATAATGATTACAATGAGGCTCTAGAGGCCTTTTTAACATTACTCATGAATGACAAAACCCTAGATATCCAAAAACCTAACCCTAGGATATGAAATGCCAAAAGTTATGTGGGCCCCAATGGGTAAGTTGGTACCTGAACTTCCCAGAGTCGTAAATTTTGCATGCGACATCCGTTTTAGGTGTGTGATAGCTCATTGAAAGGGTATTTTGAAGAACTACAGATTAAGCTATCAAACTCTAACTCTGTCTATAGTTTTAATGTGGAAATCCAAAAAAACTGTTTAGGGCCCCAAAATGGCACAAGAAGTACAAAAAGGTGTATTGACATGAAAACATCCAAAATAAGCCGGTTGGATTAGGTGGGTGGCCACAAATATCCATATGGAAGTTGTGTAGGGCTTCAAACAACCTTGAAAGTGTATAACCCACAATTACAAAGAATTATAGAAGAACATGCTGAACTAAGTCTGTCAAGAGGAGCTAGTTGGAACATGTGGGTGGGCACCAATATCCACCTGGATCAACACCCTTCTAGCCAAGTACCTTATAGGTTCCTTTATAAGACTGTATACTAACATTTCTATTAGGAAAAACAAAGTCTATATGGTTGATTCCACTTTTTTTCTTGGAGGATAGATATAAACTTTTTTATTTTTTTGTTTACAAGTTTCGATGATTCTCTGTAAGCCGTAGTCTAACTGTTTTAAATTTTCACCCTTTTTTCAACTATATTTTTTGTTTAACTTTGCTCGAAATCTAGTGAGAATTTGTTGGATATGCATATTTGAGTGGCTAATTATGTGTAATCCAAGGGGTTTTTGACCATGTTGGATCCATTTTTGGATTCAAAAATGCAATTTAAACAACATAAAAATGTGATTTCGTGTAGATTTATGTAGCCAGATTTCAACAAAAAGGGAAAAAACGTAAAACAATTAGACAACACCTTCTCTGTAACCTTGTTACAAGGGAAAAAATATCCATGGCCAAGGGAAAACCACAATAAACAGGTATGATTTCAGAAATCAACTCAATTCGAACATATGCTATATAAACTAATGTGCAAGATAAGAAAGAGGCCTACCTCAATCCAACGTTTGATGATGTTCCAACGTTTAGCACTTCGACCCAAAGATTTATACCTACAATAAGTTCTTAACAAACAAGAAAATCAAGTATATAATGATGATATAAAGGGGGTTAGCACATCAAATATCATAATCCATTAATGAACATTACAAACACGCCCATAGATAATAATCATACATTTGCAATATACCCATAGGACGGGAAAGGAGTATTTCTATTAATAATTGATCAACAAAAGTGACAAGAGTTATATCAGGTGCTCGAGCCTATTTGGGCTTAAGTCTCCCTTGCTGATACAGATTCTTTAGAATTAGTCTTTCCCTCAGACGAGGCGATTATTGAGGCAATGACTAGTTCGGACAGACCCTGGGATGATCTTCATCATAGATCTTACTTCCTCCCAGAGTTAAGACAAATTGAAGTAGGTGAATTCACTCTGACTATGAATGGAGATAAATATTGTCCTATCAATCCTTTAGCAATGCACACT
This sequence comes from Picea engelmannii, assembly GCA_009831015.1. Lineage (NCBI taxonomy): Eukaryota > Viridiplantae > Streptophyta > Pinopsida > Pinales > Pinaceae > Picea > Picea engelmannii. The sequence goes on along the minus strand of ML864504.1, from coordinate 12,345 downwards.
ATTTACGCTAAAGGAAATATGGAAACAATAGCTGAAATGATACCTATTGACATCTCCAGAACCCTTAACGTCATGGAGAATATCTTCATCGGAGCGGATTTCTCCCCCAAGGAGATTCAAATATACATAGATTTATTTAAATAATTCTGCGATGTGTTTGCCTGGTCTTACGAGGAAATGCCAGGCATAGATCCAAGAATCGTTGAACATGAAATCATGACTTATATTGATGTCAAGTCGGTTCGACAAAAGATTCGTCCGGTCAATCCTAGGAAAGAAACAACTATCAAGGCTGAAGTAGAGAAACTACTTAAATATGGTTTCATCTACCTCATCCAATTAACTCAATGGGTGTCAAATCCCATGCCAGTCAATAAAAATAGGGTGCGATTCGCGTATGTAAGAACTTCCATGATCTGAACAAGGCCTTCCCAAAAGATAATTTCCCCATGCCATTTATTGACCATATAGTCGATGAATGCGCAGGTTGTGAGGATTTTTAGTTCATGGATGGTTATTCGGGATACAATCAGATACAAATCAAACTCGAAGACCAACACAAAACCACTTTCATTTGTCCATGGGGTACATTCGCTTATCATAAGATGCCTTTTGGTCTGAAAAATGCTAGAGCTATGTTTTAGTGGGCCATGTCTTTTGATTTGAACGACCTTAAACACATAGTTGAGGCTTATCTCGATGATTTAGCATCACGATCTTGCAAGAGAGTTGATCATTCGGCACACCTTCGACTTATCCTTGAATGGCGTCGCTACTACCGAATCTGTTTGAATCTAAACAAGTGCAGTTTTTGTGTCACATCGGGTCGTATGCTAGGTTTCATAGTTTTGACCACATGGATCATGGTTGATCCTCTAAAGGTTGAGGCAATAGTTCAATTTCCCCCCCTGTGCACCATCCCTTGGCTTCAAAGTTTGCAAGGAAAATATTTTTTTTTATGGTGTTTCATCACAAACTATGCCAAGATCATAAAGGGTTTTATGCATTTATTGAAGAAGGATGCTCCTTTTCATTGGGATGAAGCTTCTCAATGCTATTTCACAACATTGAAACATGCCCTCATATCTACCCCTCTTCTTGGGCCACCCAATCATAATAAAGATTTCTTATTGTAGTTGGATGCTGTGGAGTCGACCATTGGTATGGTCTTAGTTCAGGAGGATGATTTGCTCTCATACTACATGATTTATTACCTGAGCCAAGGCTTATTTGGACCGGAACTCAATTATTCCCACATCGAAAAACTTGCATTGTCAGCAGTCCATGCTGTCCAACGGTTCTGTCATTACAATTTGTTTCGCAAGACCACCGTCATTGCCGTTGTGAATCGATTTCAATACGTATTGACATGACGAGTCATTGGAGGAGATATTAGTAGATGGATAGTTATCCTCTAGGAATTCGACTTGGAGTTCATTTCGGCAAAATCCAAAAAGTTGATGGTCTTCGCAGAACTCATATCAGAACTTTTGGTCGAATCAGGTGATGTTATACCTGACGAGTCGCCTATCAAAGGAGACATGTTTTTGATCAAAGATTGTGTTGCATTGTTCAAGAAGTGCCACCTGTGTTAGATCTTCTCTCAGAAGATGAGGGCACACCTTGCTCCCATGTTTCCTGTTATTACTGTTGGTCCCTTCACTAAATGAGGGATTGATTACACTACATGAAACCCCCCTTCAACAAGGGGGCACCACTATATCATCATAGCAGTAGACTACTTCACCAAGTGGGTCGAAGCTGTGCCAACGTTCAAAGATGACGGGGAGACAACAACTCTCTTTTTGTTCAACCAGATAATAGCATGGTTTGGCGTCCCGAGAGATTTTTTCACTGACCATGGCAGTCACTTTCAGAACAAAATGATGATCGAGTTAACACCAAATCTTGGGTTGCAGAAATAAAATTCATCATCCTACTACCCTCGAGCAAATGGTCAAGTAGAAGTTGTAAATAAATCTCTTAAAACCATTTTGCAATGAACGATCAATTCAACCAAGTCAAATTGGAATTTGATGTTATATTCGACATTATGGGCTTACCGAATGTGTCTTAAGACTGAAACTGGTTTCTCACCTTTTCAACTCGTTTACTGGATGGAAGCAGTCTTACACAAAGAGTGCCAGATTTCATCTCTAAAGTTGGCACTACAGTTATTGTCAGACACTTCACTACTTGAAGAGTGTTTATTATATCTTGAGCAACATCGTGATGCGGTGTTAGCTAATGAATCTCATAAACAAAGAGTCAAGTATCAATATGATTGGTCCATTCGTCCTTGGATTTTCTCTGAAGGTGATTTTCCTGGTTTATGACCAAGATAAGGACCCCCTGGGGGTAGGCAAGTTCAAACCTATGTGGTTCAAACCTTTCATCGTGAAAGAGGTTCTAAAAAAGGGCGCTTATCATCTGGTGGAATTTGAGGGAAACGTGTTGGTAGAGCCTAGAAATGGGCTCTACCTCAAGAAGTATTACTCATAGGTGGGTCTCCTTGGGTGAATTTTTGTAACATATGTATAGTCTCTGTACTATTAATTTTAGTTTTGTCTTTTAGTTTTATGGATGTGTCATTTTGATGTTATATTTTTCACTGTGGCAGATGTCAAGTGAATTAGAGGTGTTTGTTGGGTTCACGGACAAAGCTAGATGGCACACTCAGAGGCTTGCTTCCGCATCTTGGGTGATTTTCACACCTCAGGGGTAGTTTCTATCTTCAGGAGGTATCTGTTTAGGTGACACCACAAACAATGTCACCGAATACAATGCAGTTATTGAGTTGCTTCACGATGCTCTGTCACTTAGCATCTCTCATCTCCGGGTCTATCTAGATGCTCAACTGGTTGTGTCTCAGTTATATGGGGTTTACCATGTTTACGATCGTACTCCACATCGACAGTTCCTTAGGGTACGTGTCTTATAATGAAGTTTTGATTACATTACGTATATCCATGTTCCTAGGAGATTAAATCAAGTTATAGGTACTCTAGCTAATCATATATTAGATTGGCATCTTGCACACATGTAAGAAAAACACACACACATATGTAAATACATTCAAAAATAAATGTAATCCATAAAACACAAAAATATGTAAATACACACACACACACACACACACACACACACACACACACACACACACACATATATATATATTGCAACGTGTCAGAGTACATAAGTGGGCATGAGTGCCTCAAAAAATATGTGTCCAGTAAAGAGGCATGGGGATTATTCCCTAAAAAATATACAAATGGTGCTCTCGGCACATAAGAAGTCTAGTCTAAGCTAAGGGCGGGGCCTGTTGGCCCTGCCATAATGAACAGTGGCATTGGCCAAGCACCGGAAAAGATGGACCCAAGTTCGGCGCACCCCAACAACATGAGGTTGCATTGACGGTGGAAAGTCCTCAATCTCTGCCATTGGGACTGTGCGAGTGAGCGTGGTAAGGTTCCACTCCTCTCGTCTCAAAACTCTATCAGCCTCTCCGGCTGG
>ML864500.1:5987-22452 GCA_009831015.1 Picea engelmannii | reverse complement strand
TTTTTTTTTAAATCAAATTTCTTAGTCATGGAGAGTCTGTTTTACATGCTTGAATAGTCAATCGACATCTAGAAATCCTAATCTTTCCAATGGTGCTTTCAAATCTGCATTTGGAGCTCGGGAATCTAGTAAAATGTTCCCTACAATATTAGGCATCATTCTTTAAAAAATGCTAGTGCATTTTTTATCGCTAACAAATATCACATTTTGTATATAATTTATCGTTTTCATTTTCAGAGAGTTATCATGTAAGGACGGATGGTTTAACCCAGATATGGAAATTGGATCCTCCATGGTCCAAAGTCTAGGTAAAACCCTTTTCAATCTATACAATATTTGTCGATTTTCTTTGGGTACTGGGTAAGTTTAAGCCATAATCAGAATACCCATCTATAGGATGGATTTAAAAAGTTGCAATATATTAGAATAGATCGGTTTTAAACTCAAATTTTTTAAGTGTATAAATGGATAGAAAATAGAGGTGTCCTCTTACAACACACATTACATGTTCACTCTTGAATTCTATTATGGACTGTGGACCACCTCGTATATATCCATGCAGTAACACTTAAAATATCTAAGAAGATGTAATATACTCATAGTATTAATTAATAACCCCAAATGGGGTGACATCTGTCCAGCAATGGTAACTTGGCACTCACGCGGACAAGGGAATTAACACCTCTAGATGCCAGAATCATATCCTACCTACTCAACATGCCTAGCATTCAATTCATTGTGGTGTTAGTGCATTGGTGTGGTAAAGTAAATTTAATTGATCTCATTGTGAACCAGCTATGGATCACTGGAGCAGGTACGATGCAACCAGTTGGCATCACCTCCATGCAACTAGTTCCTCAAACATCTTGAAAATAAATCGTTCCCTAGTATGGTAGACAAAAATGTTGACGCTTGAATCCGTCAGGATCGAAACAAAAACCTAATGAGGACATTAGTGCTCCTTCTTTTTTATAGAGGTGGTTCTTCTCTTTGGGTAAAATATATATCTTTGAATATCTTGGAGTAGGGAGAGTGCTAGGAAGAAACCCAAAATATTTAGTGCTTGGATTTATATGAAAATGGTTCTTCAATAACCCAATATGATCTTTATGTGCAACAAAAGTATTTTAATAAAAAAAGATTGAAGGAGGGCTTCAACATCAGAATTAAATTGTGATCATCATCACACACAATCTTCTTAATAATCTATAAATACATCCATGTATTCTTCATAGAAGAAAATGATTTGATCATGTCAAAGAATTTTAACAAAGTATTGCAATTAATATCAAAAGAAAATTGTATAGGTCAACCTCAAATACCTCATACTTAAAAATCAAAGTTACAAGATACAGTCAAGATCAACCCCGAAACAATTCTTTGTGGAGTTTTATTCATGAAATATGTTCTTCATTAAAAAATATTTGACAACCATGTATGCGGCTGAAAATACGCCATGATCATGTAGGAAAATATCTTAGAAGAATATAAGAACACGCCATGATATTATGCATGTATATTAGTTAGTAGAAGATGTCAAACATTATGCAGAGATCGAAAGAGCAAGCTTGGGAGGAGGAGCGAATAGGAGGAGCGAAAAGTATGAAGATCAAAGCTCATAAGGAAAAGCGCATTTCACAGTATATCAGAAGAAGCAAAAAATATGAATAAATTCGTGATTATTGTTGATTATGATAGGATCAAGAATCCAATGATAAACACTCATGAGGTTTAGTGAATGAATATCAAAGCTCAAAAGGAAGAAGCACATTGCAGAAGTATCGTCGGGATCGATGGAAAGATTGAGAAGTCGACCATTGTACAGGAAAAGGTGATAAGTCTCAGCATTCGTCCGATCAAGGAAATTAACAGTGGTGATTGTCTCATATAACAGACAATGGTCATATGAGTGACCATGGGATTGAGGATCGTTGGAGGATTGTGACCGTCGATCTGCAAGCTAGATCAATGGCAGGGATGAATTGCGGGGAGCGAAAGAATTAAACTATTTGCTAGTTACAATCCTGAAATCTGTCTGGATTGTCAGATATCATAGCTTCAAATATCTACGACTGTGGTTGATCCAACAAACAATGAGTTTAATTTATATTAAATAATGACTGTCGGATGCACAATCGTCAAATCTACGGTAGGGATGAATTGCGAAGATTGAAAGGAGAATTAAACATTGCGCTAGTTCCAATCTTGCAATTAGTCAGTACCATCCAATCTTATAGCTTCGAATATCAACAATTGTGGTTGACTCACCAACAACACACAACTTCCAATTACGGAGTTTGGGTGATGAGTTAAATCACTCGCAAGTTGTGGTTCCACAATCATCGTCGACCGTTGATCTACTTCGATTGTATTCACATGTAACGTGTAACATTGTCTTTAGTGAGGTTGAAATCATAACCTGTAATTTTAAAATTAATCATGTGTTTCTCTACATCTTCTGAAGCATCCCCAAAGAATGTAGAAAAAATTTCAACAAGAATATTGGTCATTTGAAAGTCTATTTCTGGTAGATTTAAAGGGGTATTATGAAATTGTCTCCTTCTTTGAGCATTTCTCCCTTTTGTCGAGTCTTGCAAATTCATTGTTGGGCTTGATGAATAATATAAAGAATCATTATGATGTGAATGAAACCCTTCATTTTGAATTGTTTCAATGGATATGCCAAAGAGTTCATTCCCCCAAATCTTTGGTGCTTCTCGCTTCTTTTTGAAATCACAAAAAAGGTGAGCCATGCTTAAAATAAGCAACAATTTTCTTGAATCTTCTGTCCAAAAATTTGAGCCATGGATATTTTTGGTTCTTCAAACATATTGAAAATAAATCATTACCCAGTATGGCAGCCAAAAATGTTGATGCTTAAATCCATCATGACCGAAACGGAAACCTCATGAGAACATTAGTCCACCTTCATTTTTAGAGAGGCGGATCTTCTCTTTGGGTAAAATATATATCTTTGAATATCTTGGAGCAAGGAGAGTGCTAGACAGAAAACCTAAAATATTTAGTGCTTGGATTTATATGAAAATGGTTCTTCAATAACCCAATATGATCTTTATGTGCAACAAAATTCTTTTAATCAGAAAATATTGAAGGAGGGCTTCAACATCAGAATTAAATTGTGACCAACATCACACACAATGTTCTTAATAATATATAAATACATCCATATCTTCTTCGTAGGAGAGAATGATTTGATAATCTCAAATAATTTTAACTGAGTACTGCAATTAAGATCAAAATAGAATTTGATAGGTCAACCTCAAATGCCTCATACTTAAAAATCAAAGTTACAAGATAAAGTCAAGATCAACCCCTAAGCAATTCTTTGTGGATTTTTATTCATGAAATATGTTCTTCATTAAAAACTATTTGGCAGCCATGTATGTGCTTGCAAATACTCCATGATCATATAATAAAATATCTTAGAATAATATAAGAAGAACACTCAACAACTCAACCTTGTGCCCAACTATGATATTCAAGCATAAAACTATGATAAGTGGTGTAGAAGAATAGAAAGAATGGAGAAGATGGAGATTTATTTCTTTTGATCAGAAGCTTGATTTTGTATCCATGGTTGTACCTTCTTCTTCCTATAATATTTTTCTCTTCCCCTTTGACAATACTTATTCTTGGACCATTTGAAGAAGCCTCTCTTCTCCTTTTAAGATGATATTTTATAAATACTTGAGTAGTTAGGGTTTCTCCCTTCTAGAAATTCTCGTACAAGTTTCTTCTTGAAACATTCCCTTTAATTAATGCCTCATTAGCTCCTCATTAATGAAATCACATCATTAATATATGTATATTTAAAATGGGTCCCTCTCCTTTTTTAATAAAAAATTTAATTAAACTTTTATTTTAACAATTTAATTAATTTCCCATTAAAATAGGATGACTGTAATTTAATTTTATTGAATTTAAAACTAATTTTTTAACCATTTAAACCACCTCTAATGTTCTCTTCATCATCTAATATTTCCAACAATATAAATTTTGTGCAAATCCATCACCCAGATCTCAATATATGAGCTCGTGAAGTTGAGTTGTCATGCAGGTCCCATTAAAACTGTAGTCGACTGATATTTTAATTTTTTAGAAAAATTTATCAACTTTCAGCACTTAAAACCTATACTAACATATTCTATGTCGAAACACCTTTCCAACGGTATAATTTTTTCTGCAAACGAAGGTCGGGAGCTCAAGATATAGCCTTTGCAAGATCGTGACTCAACGACCGTCGATCAAGTTTGATTGGTAAATGTGGACCCTTGATTTCATTTCGACCTCCTTTGTTGAATTTAAACTTTTCTTCATTATTATTATCCCACATGTACACAAATAAAATATTCTTAGTGGTATATAATGTTAAGTATAACATACACTTGAAAATAAATAAAGAAGAGAGGAGATTATGGAGCTTGGATGATTTGACCCTTGGAAAATTGTTGAATATAATAATAATTTTGCATGCCCAATAAACCATCAATATGCCCAGTCATCAATGATGAGTCACCCAACCAAATTTTTCCACATGTTATCACTCGATAGGCCAATCAATCTATCAATAAGAATCTATCATATGTCATCCAATAAAATCACGCCATGTGTCACTTTTTGTATGTTGCCACGTGTCTCCATTAATTAGTTTCCATGTGGCACCATCCATTTAACTTCCATGTGTCACTTGAAGATTTTCCTCATATAAATTAGGATAGGAAAAACATTATTAAATAATATTGCAGGTTTTCGGGGTTATGTGAATGCGGAGGTAGGTGAGAATTTTAGAAATCATCGTGAACCCACAGTAAGACATAGTAAGAAATAAGTGTGAAAAATTATAAGTGTTAACTAAAGTGGAGAGGAGAGGAGAATCGGACGGATGGACTTGGACCTAATATATGAAAGAATTATCATATCACCAACCCACGAACCCGTGAACTCGTAGTAACTCATATATTTGGCTAAGTGTTGTAGGAGTTACATAGTAAAGAGTAGTAAAAAGAGTTGTGTGCATTATGAAGGTGGTGGAAGTCAAAGTGCATTGTGAGGGTAGCGAAGATAAAACATACTCTTAAGAAATATCACCAACCCTCCAACCCGTGGTAAGCCATAGTAAATATGACTAAGTCTAGAAAGTATATAATGGATCACCTGAAATATGGAAAGAGATATGGAAAATATGAAAAATGAAAAAACAAATATGGGAAATAAAAGGAATTACATGAAATTTGGGAAAAGAAAAAAGGGAAAAGGAAATAAATGGAAAAATGGGATAATGAAAATGGAAAGGAAAATAAAAAAATGGGAAAATAAAGGAAAATGGAAATGGATATGAACGTGGAAAAGAATAAGGAAAAATGTTTAAGTGTGGAAAATGGTAATGGGAATATGAAAGTAATGAGTTAATGGGAAAAATGACTAAGTATAAAATGACAAAATGAGTAGAGGTGAAGGGAAAGGGGAGGAGAGAACATGCCACTTAGAACATTTTTCATATTTCTTCTTGTAATACCTCTATTGGACTTATGGACATAAGTATGTGTATCTTGGTCATGGAGACACATATTTTGGTTCTGTGAAATGCATGGTGAAGAAGATAAAGATGGATATGCAATGAACATATAATAGTTCAAAAATATTCATCCTCCAATATCGTTTTTTTTTAATTAATCCAAGAGCGGAAAAATATAGATGACCATTTTTTTGTCAACAACTGGCTCCAACTACGGAACAGTGACCCCCTATGGGTTACTAAGAACACCAGAATCTCAAGACCAGTTTCCTTCTCCATTGGGATATGGAGTCATATTCAAAATGAACTCTTGTAATTCTTCTTCTTTCATAGAGTTATCTTCAAACTTCAATATAAATACTTCCTTATTATGCAAAACTTAATTGAAGAAACAAAATATGTACATACATGATCTACCTACCCTAACTTACTTGAAAGAAAGGGGAGCCTTATGTATAGGCAGATTTCCATTGGATCCATTCGATCATCCAATTGACCTTTGAAATGGGCTCCAACATTAATAAAAAGATTGGGGTTGCTACCAATAAATTAGGAGAATGAAAATAAGGAGCATGCCCAAAATGTACCACAATGGGACCTAGCAATGTGTGCAGAAGACTTGTTTTCATTGGTGGGCTAACAATACTTTCGAACCAATGTTCAATATAATTTATTCTTGGCTTCCCCAGAGTGTTGCTATCTTCAATCAGATGAGAATTTTCTTTCTTGAAAACATTCTCTTTTTCTTCTTTTTCCACATTCGAGATTCTTGTTTCATTGACGATGTCTTGGAAATGTTCTTCTTCCATGCAATGGCTATCTTTTTTCTTCTCAAAATTGTTTTCTTCCACCAATTATTTTTTATTTTGGTTGAATTATTGTTTCATATTTTGTGGAGAATCTTCAATTTCTTCCTCATATGGAGTATATGAGATGACAATATCCTTTTCTTGATCTTTGGAATTCTTGCCTTCATTCTCAGCAACAAGATTTGATTCAGAAAAGACTTGCAATGTTTCATGATATTCTTCTTTTGAATCATTCATTTCATATTTTTGTGTCCATGTGGGAGAGGGTGGGTGGGAAACAACATTTAAAACATCAGAAAAAGCATATAAATGCACCTTTGGGATGAAATTTTCTACAAATGAATCTTCTAACACATCCCAGCTAGTAATAGAGTTAGGCATTAATGAACTATACCATTCAAGAGCATCTTCTAGTAGAGTTTGTAGGAATAATATACATGTAACATTGTCTTCAATGAGGTTGAAATCATAACATGTACTTTAAAAATTAATCAAGTGTTTCTCTGCATCTTCTGAAGCATCCCCAAAGAATGTAGAAAAAATTTCAACGAGAATATTGAGCATTTGAAAGTCTATTTATTGTAGATTTAAAGGGGTATTATGAAATCTCCTCCTTCTTTGAGTATTTCTCCCTTTTACCGAGTCTTGAAAAACCAATGATGGGCTTGATGAATAATATAAAGAATCATTATGACATGAATGAAACCCTTCATTTTGAATTTTTTCAATGGGGTTTCTAGCGAGTTCATTCCCCCGAATCTTTGGTGCTTCTCATTTATTTTTGAAATCACAAAAAATGTGAGCCATGCTTAAAATAAACAACATTTTTATTGAATCTTCTTCTCAAAACTTTGAGCCATGGAGATTTCTAGTTCCTCAAACATCTTGAAAATAAATCATTCCCTAGTATGGTAGACAAAAATGTTGACGCTTGAATCCATCAGGACCAAAAAAAAAAACCTCAAGAGGACATTAGTCCCCCTTCGTTTTTAGAGAGGTGGTTCTTCTCTTTGGGTAAAAGATATATCTTTGAATATATTGGAGTAGGGAGAGTGCTAAGAAGAAAACCCAAAATATTTAGTGCTTGGATATATATGAAAATGGTTCTTCAATAACCCAATATGATCTTTATGTGCAGAAAAAGTCTTTTAATAAAAAAATATTGAAGGAGGGCTTCAACATCATAATTAAATTGTGATCAACATCACACACAATCTTCTTAATAATATATAAATACATCTATGTATTCTTCATAGAAGAGAATGATTTGATCATGTCAAAGAATTTTAACAGAGTATTGCAATTAAGATCAAAAGATGATTTTATAGGTTAATCTCAAATACCTCATACTTAAAACTCAAATTTACAAGATACAGTCAAGATCAACCCCGAAACAATTATTTGTGGAGTTTTATTCATGAATGATGTTATTCATTACAAAATATTTGACAACCATGTATGTGGCTGAAAATACGCCATGATCATGTAGGAAAATATCTTAGAAGAATATAAGAATAACACTCAACAATTCAACCTTGTGCCCAACTATGAGATTCAAGCATAAAACTATGAGAAGTAGTGTAGAAGAATAGAAATAATGGAGAAGATGGAGATTTCTTTCTTTTGATCAGAATATTGATTGTGTATCCATGGTTGTACCTTCTTTTTTCTCTGATCTTCTACTCTCCCCCTTTGAAGATATTGATTCTTGGACCATTTGAAGAAGCCTCTCTTCTCCTTTTAATATGAAATTTTCTAACTACTTGAGTAGTTAGGGTTTCTCCCTTCTAAAAATTCTCGTACAAGTTTCTTCTTGAAACATTCTCTTTAATTAATTCCTAATTAGGTCATCATTAATGAAATCACATCATTAATACATGTATATTGAAAATTGGTCCCTCTCTTTTTTTAATAAAAGTTTTAATTAAACTTTTATTTTCACAATTTAATTAATTTTCCATTAAAACAAGACAACTGTAACTTAATTTTATGGAAGTTAAAACCAACTTTTTAACCATGTAAACCACCTCTTGTGTTCTCCTAATCTTATCATCTTTCCAATTATATAAATTTTGTGCAAATCCATTGCCTGCATCTCAAGATATGAGCTCGTGAAGTTGAGTTGTCATGCATGCCCCATTAAAACTGCAGCTGACTGATATTTTAATTTTTAAAAAACATTTATCAAATTTCAGCACTAGAAACCTATACCACCATCTTCTACATCGAAATAACTTTCCAAAGGTATATTTTTTGCTGCAAACAGAAGTCGAGAGCTCACAATATAGCCTTTTCAATATTGTGGCTCAACCACCGTTGATCAAGTTTGATTGGTAAATGTAGACCCTTGATTTAATTTCAACCTCCTTTGTTGAATTTCAACTTGTCTTCATTATTCTTATCCCACATGTACAAGAATAAAAAATTCTTAGTGGTATATAATGTTAAGTGTAATATACACTTGATAAGAAATAAAGAAGAGAGGAGATTATGGAGCTTGGGGATTCAACCCTTGGAAAATTGTTGAATATAATAATAATTTTAAATTCTCATTCAACCAGAAATATGCCCAGTTAGCAATGATGAGTCACCCAACCAAATGTTTCCACATGGCATCACTTGGTAGGCCAATCAATCTTCTAATAAGAATCTTCCATATGTTATCCAATAAAATCACGCCATGTGTCACTTTTTGTATTCTGCCATGTGTCTCCATTAATTAGTTTCCTTGTGGCACCATCCATTTAACTGCCATATGTCACTTGGATATGTTCCTCATAGAACTTAGGATAGGAAAAATATTATTAAAATAATATGGCGGGTTTGCGGGTTATGTGAATGCGGAGGTAGGTGAGAATTTTTTAAATCATCACGAACCCGCGATAAGACATAGTAATAAATAAGTGTGAAAAATTATAAGTGTTAACTAAAGTGGAGAGGAGAGGAGAATCGGTAGGATGCACTTGCACCTAATATATGAAATAAATATCATATCACAAACCCACGAACCCGTGAACCTGCGGTAACTCATATATTTGGCTAAGTGTTGGAGGAGTTACATAGTAAATAGTAGTAAAAAGAGTTGTGTGCATTATGAAGGTGGCAGATGTCAAAGTGCATTGTGAGGGTAGCAGAAATAAAACATACTCTTAAGAAATATCACCAACCCACCAACTCGCAGTAAGCCATAGTAAATAAGACTAAGCCTCGAAAGTATATAATGGGTCACGTGAAATATGGAAAATATTAAAAATGAAAAGAACTATATGGGAAATAAAAGGAATTATGTGAAATTTGAGAAAAGAAAAAAGGGAAAAGAAAAGAAATGGAAAAAATGAGATAATGAAAATGGAAAGGAAAATAAAAAGAAATGGGAAAATAAAGGGAAAGGGAAATGGATGTGAACGGGGAAAGGAATAAGGAAAAATGGTTAAGTGTGGAAAATGATAATGGGAATATGAAAGTAATAAGTCACTGAGAAAAATGATGAAGTATAAAATGAGAGAATGAGTAGAGGTGAAGGGAAAGGGGAGGAGAGAACATGTCACTTATAAAAAAATTCATATTTCTTCTTCTAATACCTCCATTGGACATTTGGACAGAGGTATGCGTATCTTGGTCATGGAGACTCATATTTTGGTTCCACAAAATGCATGGCGAAGCTGATATCGATGGAAATGCAATGAACATATAATAGTTCAAAAATATTCAACTTCCAATATCATTTATTTTTATTAATCCAAGAGAGGGAAAATATAGATGACCAAATTTTGGTCAACAACGTTGAGAGGGATCAAATATCTAGATGTCCAAACCTTTAACGTTTTCTCAAGTTTTGAACTCTAAAAGAGGTTTTCACCTCGAGAGATTGGATCCCTCTCATCACTTCATATATATGGGGTTAAGATGGATCTTATTATAAGGAGGTGATGGACCCTAATCTAGAATAAAATAAACATTTCTAAAACAAGAACACATCATCATGAGCTTCATGGTGAAACTGAGCATTGGTCAGTTCCAAAAACATCGTGGGATGAAAGATTATGTCACCTTTGTGACACTAAGAGGTTTGAAGATGAAAAAAACTTCTCTTAGAGTGTCTAGCATATACCTAGATTAGATATCAATTTCAAAATACTTGTCACACTACCAACCTTCTTAACATTTTTATTCAACAAAACTATGGTGATCTTGGAGCACTTTTATTAATTCTTTTCAAGTATAGACATAAATTTCTAAATATTTCCAAGTAATCTCTTACCTTATTAAGGTCTGATAGACCAAATTCGGTCTCAGTGGATGTTAATCACCATCATCATCATCATCATCAATTGAAATGTATTTTTGATATTCTAAGATGGAGTTAATTATCTCTTTAGAGTACTTTGAATTTTTCTTCTTTTGTATTTCTTTCTTCTCATTTATTCCCTATAAATCTTTATGTCACCCTCCCTTCAATATTTAAAAAGTCTCTTATCCTTCATATTAATTATCTTGTGCTTGTACATTATAAAAATAAAAATCATCTATTATATGTGTGTTTGTAGATGATGATGACGGTTAACGTCCACTGAGACCAAAATTGGTCTATCAGACCTTAAGAAAAGTAAGAGATTACTTTGATTTATTTAAAATGTTATTTTGATGCTTGAAAATCATTAAGATAAGTGTTCCAAGATCACTAATTTTTGATAACTTAGAAGGTTAGGAAGGTCGGTATTGTGACAAATATTTTGAAATTGGGATCTAATATGGGTCTACGCAGGGCACTCTAGGAGAAAGTGATTTTCATCTTCAACCTTCTTGGTGTCTCAAAGGTGACATATTCTTTCTGTCCATGGTGTTTTGGGGATTTCTAAACACCTGATTTCACTATGCAGCGCATGAGAATTAGTTCTTATTTTAGCAATATTGATTCTCTTCTTTACGCTAGTCAAAATAGAGATATACTTTTGATCTTCAAGGTTAGGGTTAACCACTTCCTTGTAATATATTAATTTTATTTTATCCTCTAATTATTTAGCACACCATATATTCTCCTTAAATTTAGCTTGCACAATGTTTTTAATATCATCGGTATTCTACAGAATAAATTCTTCTTTCCCCAATGATTTAGCCAAGACTTGGCATCATTATGCCATCCCTGCTTGAGTTGTTGGTGATTTTTTCTAGAGTCTGAAGAAATTTTGGGAAGCCTCTTGTCATCCATGTTGTTTAGATTGTTCTTGTACATTAATTACCTAATCATAGTTTTTCTCTCAATGGGGGAAAGACTCGCTTTGATGAGGAGGATAGGATAGGGTCTATTTCCCTTAATCTTAAGATTATAATTTATAAAATTATTTTGGATTTTCTCTATCTTTCTCTGGGATTCTTGAGAGATACTGCATCCCCAAACTTCACATCCATATAAGATAACAAGAGTGACAAGAGTCTCAAAGAGGATTTTTTTCTTATCCCATAACCAAAGGTCTACTACTTTACAATTATTTACGAGCACATAATAAGATTTCAACCCTCCATTTATCCTTTTGTCAATGCTATAGTTCCTATTGAACTTGTGATGAATATCAATTCCAAGATACGTGTACGAAGGAACTTGCTCCAAGATATTGTTATCATATACAAAATTATAGTTGGTGATCTTGTTGGATTTAATGATCACAACCTTCATTTTGTCAATTATATATATATATATGCCCTTTTT
Organism: Picea engelmannii; assembly: GCA_009831015.1. Lineage (NCBI taxonomy): Eukaryota > Viridiplantae > Streptophyta > Pinopsida > Pinales > Pinaceae > Picea > Picea engelmannii. The sequence continues at coordinate 10,400 of ML864500.1, read as the reverse complement.
ACACTCTAAAATGAGGGAAATGTGTAACTTGTTCTATGTTAAACATGGAATTGACAAATGACACATTTTAAAAATGATAAATTGTTAAGCATATAAAAATTACAAATGCAATGAAATGTGCAGAAAAAAACTATAAATGCAATGTGTTAGTAAATTTTAAATTGTACTCATGAAAATCATATTTATAATAATATGGTTGCATGAATGTGGAGCATAATGATAAATCAATCAATCTTACTAATAATATCACTTCAAATTATACAATTTGAAAACTAATAATATCACTTCAAATTTTTGCAATATAAAAATATTTATATCTCAAAAAATTTAATCCCTCTTAATATATAATAAAATTAAATTTAGCTCGAGTGGTTGAGTATTATGGTTATTACAAATGAGGTTTTCGAGTCAAATCCTTGATCGCTATTATTTTTCTTGATGAGATTGTTGAACCTCACTTGATGGCCCTAGTGAGTTAGACGCATAATCAAACCGTAATTTCTTCAATAAAAATAAATAAAAAAATTATAATAATTTAATATAACTTAATTTGTTAAAAAATAATATCATGTCATTATAAATTTTAAAATACTCTAAATTAATCCACGTCATACTTAAATACAAAATTAAACTTTTATAATACTCTAAACATAATCTACGTCATACTTAAATACAAAAGGCCATAAGAATCTTCACAAGTGATATCAGAACCATATTAAGCTTTTTCTAAATGTAGATAATACCAAATGTCAAAAAGTCATCACGCATGATTTCATAACATGTCACATGTATTAAGCTTTTAACAAAACAAAATATCTTAATATCCTAAAATTAAAGGATCAATTCTTAGACCGCATATCAAATACCATTTCAAGACAATCTCAAAACAAGGTTGCATGGAAGCATTCCCTGTCGCCATTGCCTATGAAAGATCCATTGGTTTTAGGAAGTGCGGATTGAAGTTGAATACACAACGTGGTGATCCATGCAACAACATTTTCTGTGAAGAACATGGACATTAAGCTTGAAATTGTACATATGTATATATGTATCTCAATAATATATTGGGATTTTAATATTTATATGGTTTTTTTAATCATTACATAAAAATGAGAATCATGAGTTATCAAGGCTAGACTGGAAGCAAGGTGCCCTCTCATTGTTTGATGTGTTGATATTTTTGTCTTAAGTATCAGAGATTTCATCACCATGGTAATTGTAGTTATAGGATCAATTCCCTCCATTTGCATGATGTTCTTTGTTTTTTTCTCGAAAAATTATGTATTTTGTTATGTGTAGACGAGTGGACTTGTATTTTTTTTTGTGGCCACATGACGAGGAAATGGGAAAACATTGATTAAGCCGAAAGGCGTACACCTATTGATCATGGGAACATTTAATAGTTTTTTAGTGTTTAATCAGTTTTATATGGACAAGATTAAATATTGATGGAATATTCTTAGTAGTCCCAATAAATCAATGGTTGTGGTTTCAACCATTAACTTCCTCACTATTATAAATACATCAATTTACATGTTTATTTTTTTACTTTTACTTAATCATATTTAAAATTTACTATGGTGGCTAGCTAATTACTACGTATGAGTGATTACGGTTTCATTTTTTAGGCCAACCTAAACCTTTGGCCTTCACTAGCCACGTTCTGGACACACTGCCTCCTTCCAACCAACTCTTTATGACTCCTTCCGTCCACCTCTAAAACGTTTCTCTTTCCCGATGATTCAGATTTTGCAAGCCATCCTTTTAGCATTCACCAGCAACAAATTTGTGACTTTGCTATGTATTACAGAAGCCAACCTTATGTCCCTCAACGAAGACGTGGAGAACTTCACCAAAGACGTTCACGGCGAAGGTCTTTGACCATAGAGACATTTTCAGTAGACAAGGAAAGGAGTAGCACCAAGGGATTCAAACACCAGTTTCATAACACTTCTCATATGCGACCTATGGCCAGAGCTATGGAAAATAACTCTTTAATTTGATCAACTAATAGTGTGATAGATAAATAAATTTAAATATTAGAAAAAAAAAAAAATCTGATGCATAGTGTGAAACTATGGAAAATATGAAAAAAAAATTGGGTCAACCAAGAAACTAGTTCGCATTCAATGCTAAACGAATGTTATATACCATGTGGCAGGTATAACAAGGCCCTCTATGTTACTATATTATAATTTTTAAAAATAAAATAAAAGCATCAGGATTAATTTAATAATTTTTACTTTAATAATTATTATTTATAAAATCAAAATAATCAATAAGATTTTCTATATTGTTTTATAAGCATAAAAAAAACCATTTTTTTATATTAATCGTGGATTTTAATTATAAAAATAAAACTTAACTCATTAGATAAATCATATCAAAGACAAATAATCAAAACATAAATTAAAAAAAATCATTTCTTTAAGGTTTTTTTTAATTTAAAAAAAGTTTCCACCTAAAGAACTTGATTTTTTTAGCCCATAGATTGGAAGTTAAGATGGATCTACCCTAGTTCTTAATGTATGTGTGTTTGTGTGTCTCATGTGTCAAGTTTATGTTGAGTATATAAATAATTACACATCTTCATCATAGTGAGAAACACATAATTGAAATGTTTTAACATGGACATTGAAATATTTTACTTAACATGGACATTAAAATATTTTATTTATGGCCCACATTGAAATATTTTTTTGTTATTAATATTTTTCTAAATGCCACATGTCAACTCCATATTAAGCATTGAAGGAATTACACATTTCCCTCATATTAGGACATAAAAATCACCTATCAATTGAATAAGAAATCTTACTTATTTACGTAAGGTGAACATTGAAATATTTAAGGTGAATATTGAAATATTTAATTTATGGTGGACATTGAAATATTTTTTTGTTATTAATATTTTTTTTTATTTGTCAAATGTCAACTCCATGTTGAGTACACAAGGAATTACACATTTCCCTCATATTAGGTTGTAGAAAACGTTTTTCAATATAATTAAAATCTCAAATAATATAAATACATGTTTAATAAAAGTCAATCATATTTAAGCAATTTTTTTTAATATTCTCAAATTAACATAAAAATTCTTACATTTAGAATTTGCAATGGAAATTGGTGCACAAGTAGGCATTTTGGAACCAATTGAGTAGGCACTTTTCATATTTTGGAACTTGTTTAAAGGTTTTCCTACTTGGTGTTTTCCATAGGATAACTACAAAAGATAAGAGTCAATTATTTGGAAAGTTTCACTATACCATGGGGTTAAGAGTGTGTTTTCTAAGCTCTATCTCACCGCGGAGTAATTATTTGGCACTTTGGAAAGCGCAAAATTAGCCCTATGCATGTCTGTCCTTGAGCTCTAAATTTTTGTTTCTTATTGGGAGTAGCTTCATTTTGAAAGAAAAAAGGTTAAGGAAATACAACTTAGTAGTTCTTTTGTTAGATGGATTTCCTTTGTATCTTGGTGTTATTGCTAAGTTTTGTCAAATTTTATCGCAATGCCCCTCTATCTTAGTTCTCGACACAATGGATTACTGATATCTCCAGGAGATCCATGGGACCTTGAGAAGCCATGGATAGGGAATTCAAGGCAACAGGGCCTCTCTGTTTTCGGTGACTTCTACAATGAATGCAATTGCACTTCCCAAAATGCAAAAATCATGAATCAACTAGTTCAGTATATGTAAAAGATCGATGTCTTGGAAGCAAAATGTATCATAGTCTAGCATGTTAAGGAATATGGTCATTAAATGTGAAGGAATATGGTCATTAATCTTGGTAAAGACGCCCAATCCACAAATCAAAGAATTTTAGTTAATTATGTGCACGAGGACCACACGAACAAAGAAACAGTTCATCACTTGAAAAACAACATGAAAATTGAACAACAAATTTCCCTTCCTTCTAATGGCTAACAATAAGAGTCATACAATCACTATGTATTTCACTAAGTCCTCATGTTTTCTATTTAGTAATCAGGATTTTAAGAGTTTTTTCCAAGAAGGTCTATAAACATTTTCAAACATTTTTGTATGGCTTAGAGGAGTTATGATTTTTTAATGAACTTTATATATCATCACCCTCTGTATGCCTTGTTGTTGAGCTTTCCTACAACGCTTTTAATATAATTTTTTTGAGTTTCAATTCTTTTAAATGAAATTGTAAAAATTCTCTTAAATTTATTAAAATACAAAAATAATATTTTAAAAGGAATCAAATATTTTTTTATATCTTTCTTAAGGTTCAATAAATCAAAGTTGATCTCAATACATGTTCATAAGTCATGATTTATCAAAAGGATTAAATTATGAAGGTGTACATTTTTAGATTATTTAAAATGAATTTAGGTTAAGATGAAGAGAAAAGTAAGAACATTTTTATGTATATATATATATATATATA
>ML864498.1:6327-28780 GCA_009831015.1 Picea engelmannii | reverse complement strand
AGAACTCTCCACCATTATCTGTCCTCAACACCTTAATTCTTTTCTCTGTCTGATTCTCAACAAGAGACTTAAACTCTTTAAAACTGTCAAAGACTTCATATTTCTTCCTGAGGAAATATATCCAAGTATTCCTCTAGAAGTCATCTATAAATGAGACATAGTACAAAAAATTTCCCAATGATGGGATCGACATATGTCCAAAAATATCACTGTGAACTAGTTTTAAAATTCCTTCTTCCCTCGTTGCACCAGAAGGGAATCTTACCCAATTCTACTTCCCATATAGACAATGTTCACAAAAATAAAAATCCAGAGGGCATTTAGACATACCTTCAACCATACCTTTAACATGTAGTAGTTGAAGACCCTTCTCTTCGATATGCCCTAGTCTTTGATGCCACAACATAACCTTTTATCCAGAGACTGTAGGAGTTCTTTCTTCTTCAAATCCAATATCAAGAACAATGGAACTATTACACCCATCACTAATAGTGCTTCCTTCCAGCTTATACAAATTTCCAAACCAAATTCCCTTCAACAACACCATTGCTCCTCCAACCATCTTGCAGGGTTCATTTTCAAATATTTTTTTACCCTTGCATCGTCCATTTTGCTTATATAAATCAAATTTTTGGCCAAACCTAGGATGTGCAGAACACCCGACAGTGTTCTAATCCTTCCATCTATGAGCCTCAACTTGACTTTTCCTTGTCCTATTATTCTTGTTGTCGAATCATCACCTAAGAAAACATTACCTCCATCATACCTTTCATATTCACAGAACCACTCCCTATGGGGAGTCATATGAAATGATGCACCTGCGTCAACCAACCTTGCCTCATGATCTGCATGTGTGCTTGAAGAATCCAAGTACACATCCCCTCCTTCCTTCGAGGTATTTTCTTCTGTAGACAGAGATTCTTCAGATACCTTCTTTTTCTCAACTTTGGATCTACATTGCTTCTTGTAGTGCCCTTCTTTTCCACATCTCCAACATACCTTTAAAAACTTTCTGGGATATTTAGATCTACCCTTGGACTTAGATATCCCACTTGAGAACTTAGATATATTTCTTTCCTGGGAACATCCTCTTGCAAATAATACATCTATGCTATGTCCTTCCATATTCTTTTGTCTCATCTCCTCCGACAACAAGGATGATACCACTTCATCAAAATTCAAGGCAGTTGTATTACAACCTATGTCCATAACCAGACTATCCCACGAGTATGGTAAAGAACAAAATAAATTGATACATTTATCTTCATTTGAAATTTTAATGTCAACAAATACTAACTGACTTACCATAGTATTGAATGCATTCAAATGCTCTGCCACTGAGTCTCCATCTCTCATGCCCATCTTATAAATATTCTTTCTTAGGAATAGTTTATTTACTAGGGACTTATATTGATACAACTTCCCAAACTTATCCCATAAATCCTTGGATGTAGCTTTCTATAACAAATTCAGTAATATTGAATCTGAGAGACAGTCGGATTGTGCTCTTTGCCTTCCGATCCAAACATTTTCAGTCATCTACTGAAATTCCTATAGGTAAAGTACTTGGATATACCACGATCCATTGATCTCTTTCCACCAACATATATTCCATCGTGAGATTCTACAGCTCAAAACATTTCCCATTAAAATTCTCTATCTCCATCTTCGAATTGCTTGCCATTTCTTTTCACCTTAAAAATCAATACCACAGATCTCCCACTGTAACAAGGCTTATCATAGTCCCAAGCCAAACCCTTGACCACAAAGGCATCCCCATCAATCCAACAAAGATCTGATACCAAATGTAGATTTTAACCTTGTACAATATTTACTGCAAACATATTTTCAGTAAAAGAACAGAAAAGATACAATGGAAAATATAAACATTACACAGGTATTTTTCCCCTGGAAACCCAAAACTGGGAAAACCAACATATTCTATATTCATTCACAATGTTACATTGTTTACAATACAATATACATATAGGATCCAGCGACATCCAAAACCCTAACCCAATGACCTGGATTAGTCAACAACCCTAATTCCTTAACTGGAAATAGAAAACCATTGGCAAAAAACAATGTGTAGAAAAACCACCTAAATATGTGACACATTTCTCGAGGCAATTTTTTTTTTATCGGGGCCACTACACCCGACACTCGCGTGGGGAGATTTTCCCCCCTGCACCCCCGATGCAATGCACTAATCTTACATAGAATATTACACATACCCAAAATTAACCTCCAATCTATACCTTCCAAACACCAACCTATTTTTTCCACTCTCTATGGCCTTCCCATGGTGTTCATGATCATTACATTCCTCTATTTCTGGGAAGTCTTCCTCCCAATGTCCGCCCATATATTCATCCATTTTCCCAGAAGAATGAAATGGAGAAAATTGTTCAAGAATTTCTTGACGCGGGTTTCATTCTCCATAGTACCATCCCCTATTCTTCTCATGTATTCATAGTCCTCAAGAAAGAAGGAACATGGCACATGTGTCTTGACTTTTGTGCTCTCAACAAACTCACCATCAAAGACAAGTTTCCCATTCTTTTCATTGATGATCTATTGGATGCATTGAGTGGTTCTCACTACTTTACTAAACTTGATCTCTGTTATGGTTACTAGTGGATATGTATGAAAGAGGTTGACAATCCTAAGACAACCTTTCGAACTCATGAGGTCCACTATGAGTTTTGGTCATGCCATTTGGCCTGTGTAATGACCCCTCCACTTTCAAAAGTCTCACAAATCGTGTCTTCCGTCCTTTTCTCCTGCATTTTGTCTTAGTTCTCTTTGATGATATTATCATCTATAGTAAAACATGGAAAACTCGTCTTTATCATGTGGATCAAGTTCTCCATCTCTTTTCTCAACACCAAATTTTCCTCAAACAATCTAAATGTTCCTTTGGAGCCTCAAAAGTGGAGTATTTGGGTCATATTGTTGGAAAGGATGGTTTTAGGGTGGATCCTAAGAAAATTGAAGCTATGCAGGATTTGACTCACCCAAAAAATCTCAATATCTTGCATGGTTTTATGGGTTTAACGAGATATTAATAGACATTTTTTAATAATTATGGAAAAATTACATCACCTCTCGATGCTCTCCTTAAAAAGAATGCTTTTAGTTGGAATCATGTACATGATGAAGCCTTCCATACTTTTTTAGGCCTACCCACACCCTTATTTGATACCTATCCCATTGGACTCATATTTTCATCATGATCGTAGTGGTCCCTATAATTTTTTATCCTTTTTTTCCCGTGTCCCCGACCCCCTTCTGACACCCCTACTTGGGACCTATTCCATTGGACTCCTCTTTTTGTCCTTATCATAGTGATACCTATCATTTCCTAGCCTTCTTTTTCCATGAACCCACCCACCCTTTTCACCCACCTTTCTTTCCCACCTCTTCCTTTGTTTTCCCCTCACCATTGACAACACTAGAAACCAAGACCTTGAAAACCTCATATCTAATCACATTGAGTAAAAAATGTACTACCTAAAAGAGGAACTAAAGAAGGTAATCAATTCCCACCTTTCCAACCACCTTGAATCCCACCTTGAGTCTCAAATTGACTCATTTGCTTCTAAGATCCTATAAAAACTACCCATTTATGGAATCCCTTCTTCATCCGACCAACATTATAACCTCAAATTTATCACTTCCTCCAATTCCTAGCATTTTTAGTCCAACCCTTTTCATCATGATCTACGTATTCCAAGAGTAGAGGTGAACACACTTGATGGATCAGATCCCATTAGTGGGGTCACTCAAATGGAACACTACTTCTCCTTGCATGGCATCACTGATGACTTGGCCAAAATTCGTTACGATGTCCTTTATTTGGACCCTGAAGATTGGCAATGGTGGAATTGGCATAAAAAATGGTGCCAAGGATATGTGTCTTGGACCTAGTTTTTGGCTGAACTATTTGACGACTTTGACATTGATAAACACTTCCTGGGTCGGATGATCGAATTGAAACAATCACATACAATGGAAGAGTTTATAGTTGCATTTGATAAATTAGTTTTCAGAAAAGAGGGAATGTACGATACTTTTTTCCGAGAATTCTTTATCAGTGTCCTCAAGGATAACGTTAGAGCCTAAGTCCTCATTACTCGCCCCCAAACTTGGTTCAAAGCTACTCAACCTACCAAGGAATCTCAACATGTTGATATTTCCCAACACCCCAAACCTTCTTTCCCTCTGCAACCTCTCCCTAGCACCCCTTCCCCTCATCCCACCCCTCTCAAGATCCAAAAATTAACCTAGGAAAAAATAGTTGAATGCCAACTCAAGGTTCTCTGCTATAATTTTGATGAAAAATATTTTTTCGGGGAACAAGTGTAAGGAATATAATTTGTTGATTTCTAGCAGGAAAAACCCCCTATGACTACACCAGGGTTTAGAATGTAGGAAGATCGATTAACCATCTAAAAGTCAATTAATTCTCTATACTACCCCAAACATACCAAAACTCATATGAATAAATAAAGAAAAAGGAGATCGGGTAACTATAACTCTAATCCCACGTCTGGTGATGACCTCCTCATGCTTGGAAGTTTCATCGACTACATGCCTCCTCCCAGGGCTGACCTGCATCCAAATATTGAAAAATAGAAAACTACAAGCATGTTATTCCATATATAAGTTAGGGTTAGATGTTAGAATGTCAAAACATAAATCAACAAAAGTATTCAAGACACCATCATTTGGGACAGGAAAAATAATTCCTTTATTAATAACAAAATGATTATACCTTTACAATCAAAGTCAGCTATTGTTCCACGAACCTTGTTTGAGCTCCTCTTCACCAAGCTCCAAGAGAACCTTTGTATAAAATTATCCTCTCAACCTTCTGATCTCTTCTTGGGAAGTGAATGTGTTAAATGGAGGGAGAAGGGGCTAATGAGGGAATGTTGAGACAATTCTCACAAAAAGGCTACAATATCTTGGGCAAGGAGGGGAAGTGAAATCGGGCATAGTTTCATTTTTATTATGCTTAGATGTGAAATGAGACCCCAAAACCTCCTTTTATATGACAAAAGGATGGTTATTTGGTTGGGTGACGAGCTATAGCAGGTGGATTAGTTGGGAAAGTACACAATAGGCCGTAATCTCGACGAATTCCTTGCTACTTTTTATTTTTTGAAAATTTTTCAAGTATAGGAGGGTTTTAATGGTGTAGCATGCATATGTATGTGAGTTGTAGTGGTGCATCATGTGTATGTATGCGGGAAGTAATGGTGAAGGGAATATACATCTTCAAAAAATTGGTTTTTAAGAAGAGCAATTCAGCAGTGCTTTGGCATAAAATGCAAGTAAGAGGGCCAAGGCCATGTATGCATGTGTAGAGTAATTTAGGGTTATAACATATGCCCCCTAATGTGTGAGGTCATAAGAGCATCTGATGGCTGAAATAAATTAAATAATCTTCACCAAATTTATGAAAATGAGTGAGCTTGGGACCATAGTTCGGGAGGTGCCATCTACAAAATAACAATTGTCTCTTTGATGTGAGCATACCCATGATCGGGATGAAATAAAACATGGTTTTAAATCAAATAAACTACATATCCATGTCATATAACTATATAAAGTGTAGCCACAAGAAATACACAATGGTTCTACATCTTAAAATCAAAGATATACAAGTATAATATCCATCTTCAAGAAGCCAATAATGCCTGATAGCTGGAGATGAGGTCTTCATAGCTCAAAAAACAACTTCAAGATATTCAAAACTCAGGTAGGAGTATAATGGAAGTGTATAAATCACTACCCTAAGGTCTTCGATGGATCGTCAGGAAAATACAAGAGGATCTTGATGATTAGGAAGAGAACTTCGTCAATTTTGAATCAGGACTTGACTGAACTTTCGGGATGGCCGACTCATGAGGTCAAGAGACAAACTGCAGAAAGGCCGACTCAAGTTGGGTGAAACTTCCCTTGGACAAAAGCACAAAAGATGATCAGACTCGGGAAGCATGAAATTGACATAATTTCACGATGCAAAAGGCAAAACAAACTCTCTATGTGTTTGGAAGAGTAACCAAATGGAGGAGGACACAACTCTATGTAGCGAGAAAAACTTTCTAAGGTCATATTAGATCCCAATGATTGATGAAAAAATGGAAGGATGTGCTTTGTCCAAGGGTGACTCATTGTGCTGCCAAAAAAGAATACATATTTCCCATCCCCTCTTTTTGGGTTATTTGATTTCTTTTGTATTTTTCAATTTTTTAAAGAGCTTGAAAAATAATAAAACAATGCTATGTTAAAAAGGAGGAATGAGTGTTGAAAATTAAGCATACTAGTTCTAGGCACAAGGAACACACTAATGCCTATAGAAAGGAGACATGTGCAGGAAAAGGACACTCGAGGAAAATTCCTCCATGGGTCAAGGTGTTAGGTCGCAGAGGAAAAGTGCTACAAGGCTTACGTATAAGGCATGCTTCAAAGGTTTAGTTGAGAGCAACGTGGAGCCAACATTAGGCCAAAGACACAAATGTGCAAATTCGATTAACAAGACACAATGAAACCCCCTTCAATGTAATTTTTAACGAGACCAAATAAGGTAAGCTCGGTAGTTTTTTCACGTTTAGAGAGTCTGAAAAAACATAAAAGAAGACTCCAAGGAGTATATTTTTCAAAGATAGTCTAGTTAGTTCGAAAAATGGGTAAACTCACACTGAAAAGATGTTTATTCAAAACCATTTAATGAGTGTGACAAAGACAATATCACTTGGAAATATTTTCAATTTTAAGGAGTCTAAAAAGAGCTTAACTATGGACTCAGAACCTTTTTCTGAATTTAGTCCCCTTAGCTTGGAAAAGTATAAAAGTTACTGAGGAGAACTCTTCCGGCGAGACATATCTCCCAAGGTGTACCTTTTTCCTCTATAATCTACAGGCCGAAAAAAGGGGTAAACTCATGCCAGTAGATGTTCTTTTGGACCAATTTAATGAGTGTGAAGGAACAAGGTCACTCGACGATATTTTCAATTTTAGGGAGTTTGAAAAGAGCTTAAATATGGACTCTGTGGGGCTTCCTTTTTCGTAAACAATATTCGAGGCCCAAAAAAGGTGATAAACCAAAACCAAGGAGAATGTTACTTTTTAGTAAATTTAGTCCCTTGGGCCCAAAAAGGGGTTAAAATTACTCATGGGAATACTCTTCTAGTAAACCAAAGTTCCTAGAGCATACCTTTGTTCGTACAATTGACCATCCGGATGGAAAAAGGGGTAAACTACTGTCGAACAAATGTGCCTTCATATTTGATTTTGGTGAGCATGAATGGAAACAAGATCGCTTTGCAATATTTTCATGTTTAGAGAATCTGAAAAGAGATTAAAGAAGACTCCATAATATTACTTTTTTTAGTTAATCTAGACAAGATCAAAAATCATAAATATAGTCTCGTCGGATGTTGCTTTCAGATTTCAAAGCAAGCTTTAAAGACAACAAAGAGTTCTCATTTTGGGAGTCCCGAGGGTCAAGCCAAGAATGATGGTGCATCAGACTAATGAGGCCCAATCTCGTAATCATGACAGGACTAATAGGGACTCCCTCGCCTATAGTCATTATAGACAACATGGACGCCAAAATGGAACAAGGATTTATCTAGGGAATCCATGTAAAGTTAGGCTCTACCACCTAATCACGACACTTCTAAAGAAGCAATGAAGGTTCTGTGTCACACTTCGGTGGGATTGATCCTATGGAAAAGAGGAAAAGACAACGAGATGCAAAAAGTTGAGGTGAAATCCTAACTTATATGCAAAAAGTTGAAAAAAATGACTTTTACCAAAGGACATTTAAAGTGACCCATCCCCAAAAAGTTACCAAACCAAAATGAAAACGTTTATGATAACATCCAATAAGAAACTCAGGAATAGAATCAAATAATTCCCAGGCTAGGAAAAACGACAAAGGGGGTCAAAAAACTGGCAAAAAGGACCAAAAAAGTCTATAAATAGAAGCTGACAACTCATTTTCACCATTGCAATTTGAAAATTGACCAAAAGGAGAAAAATCCCCTTTGCTAAAGAAATTGATTATAGTAGCTTCAGTGGATGAACCAAACTTCTTCTTGGAACAAGTAAGTAGAAATTCATCCCTCTTTCTTTCCAATTCCTTTCTTATGCTTTTTGTTTTTTGTTTTTGAGGGGGTGTGCTCTCTTAAAGAGAGCACCCCTGCATGTACGCGAGCTATCCAAGGACAACCCACATATGTACTTAGGCAGAAAACATTCTTCTTATGTACATATGCGATTGTGACCAAAACAACCCACGTACACCCTCAAAATCTTGGAAAAAGAGATAAAGTGAAAGAGATAACTCCCTTTTATCTTCCATGGAACAGGATGTATGTCCATTGGAGGGAGAGGGAACATGAGCACATTGATATACTGGTTGATGAGGACCCTACCTCCATTGCCTAATCGAAACAATGTCGGTTGTGGAAGTTCTTCTGATGTCCATTTATGAGGGAACAACCCAGGCTACTGAATGCCCTGGTTGACTACTGACATCCAGATGCAGAGGAATTCATGATAGAGGGACAATCATTGACTCCAAAGACTCAGGACATTTACTTCTTGAATGGCCTCTCAAGGAGAGGAGAACCAGTCAATCTGCAGACATTTCCCTCTGGGATTTTTAACATTGAGGACTACATTAGGATGTACTCTGAGGCTGACACTGAGAAGGTAGGTTCTCAAGTGCCAATTCAAAAGATCACCAGTCTATCTCTAAGAGTGATCTTGATACTTATTGGGAGGATTATTGGATCTGTGGCCCTTCATCAGGATTCCTAGGCACACATGCATTGTGTTATTCAATGCCAGGAGGCACATATATACGACTGGAGTACGACCATGCTCACATGAATGAAGAGGCAATTGATAGAGTGTCGAGAGCACAGCAATAAGAACTTTAGGTTTGACACTATTATTTTCTCGTTCTTCTTCTTCGAGAGTGCCTATTATGAGTTCTAGAGACACTGTATGGACGCATGTGGCCTCCTTCCCAGCAGTATGCATATGGGCAACATTGATGCCATGAAAAGGGGGAGGGAGAACCATAGAGGCCTTTGAAAAAAATTTGTTTTATTAGTGGGCATGACAGATTCCAGCGATAGAGGACTACCCCTATGCTAGAATCAAATTTTCTAGAGATCCATACATGCCCATGCCTCCCGGAGAGGAGCGAGAAGAGATAGGTAACATGTTTTTTAAAGTGATTTAATTTTTAATTGTTTTTATGTATATCATTTGTATATGTATCATAGTACTCACTTTTTGTATCTGTTATGTATAGATGATGGACTAGTGCGCTCGACGAACTTCACGAGGACTCGACGATGTCCACGACCAGAGGCATACCAGCAACAACTGGTGGACCAACAACCTAAGAAACTGAGAGAGTTTTGAGGCAGGTGGAGTGAAACCTCGCCACGCTCACTCATACAGTTTTTATGGCCAAGATCGAGGATCTACCACCTCCTATGTAGCCTCATGTAATGGGGGTGCCATGGACTTGGGTCCATATTTTTCAGCGTTTGGCCAACACCGTCGTTCACTACGACAGGTCCAATAGGCCCCGAGCTTAGATAGGCTAGGCTATTATGTTACGAGGGAACCTTTGTATATTGTTTGATGGCATAAGCCCTATGATGTATACTGAACCTTATTTTTGAGGCGTTTTCACCCACCTGTGTACTCATGAGATTTTTTGACATATATATATATATATTCGTCTTATGGATCACATTTTTTACAAATGTATGTACATGTGTATGTGTGTGCAACATGTCAATCTAATAATTGATTAGCTAGAGTATCTGTCATCTGATTTAATATCCTAGGAACATGAATATACATAATGTAATCAAAGTAGCGTTCTAAGAGACATAACCTAAGGAAACGTTGGTACGAAGTAGGATCATACATGTGGTAAACTCCATTTAACTAGGACACAACCATCTGAGCATCTAAGTAGACCCAGAAGTGAGAAATTCCATGCGACAAAGCAAATCTATCATTCCACTGTACTCGACAACATTGTTTGTGGTATCACCTAGAAAAATACCTCTGGAAGATAGCAACTGGCCCCCGGGTTTGAAAATCACCCAAGCTGTGGAAGTAAGCCTCCGAGTGTGTGGATTAGCACCATCCACGAACCCAAAGAACAACTTCGATTCACTTGACATCTTCCACAGTGAAATAGAAGATATAAATAACTACACGTCCATAAAACATAAAGACAAAAAATTGTATAAGAACTATACATATGTAGAAGAAGTCACCCAAGCATCCAACCTAAGAGTAATACTTCTTGAGGTAGAGCCCATTTCTAGGCTCTGCCAAGGAATTTCCTTCAAAATTGACCAGACAGTAAGAACCTTTCCTTAAGACCTCTTTCATGATGAACGGTCTGAACCACAAGGGTTTGAACTTACCTTCCCCCAGGGGATCCTTGTCTAGATCATAGACCAGGACAAGATCACCTTCAGAGAAAATATGAGGATGAACGAACCGATCATATTGAAACTTGACTCTATGCTTATGAGCCTCATTGACTGAGGCTACATCACGACGCTACTCATCGAGCTGCTCAAGATATAATAGATATTCCTCAAGCTGTGAAGTGTCTGGAAGTAATTCCACTACCAATTTTAAAGATGGGATCTGGAACTCAATAGGTAAGATTGCTTCCATCCCATATACATGTTGAAAAGGTGAGAAACTGGTGGTAGCATTTAAATATGTTTGATAGGCCCACAACGTTGAGTACAACATAAAATGCCAATTTGACTTTGCAGAATTGATCGTCCACTGAAGAATAGTCTTGAGAGACTTATTCACAGCTTCAACCTGACCATTTTCTTGTGGGTAGTAGGGTGATGAATTTTCTTGCCTCAAACCAAGATTTGATGTTAACTCAGTCATCATTTTGTTTTGGAAGTGACTACCATGATCACTGACAATCTCCTTTGGGATGTCGAACCTTGCTACTGTCTGGTTAAAAATGAAAAGAGTCGTTGTTTCTCCATCATTGTTAAATGTTGGCATACCATCGACCCACTTTGTGAAGTAGTCTACTACTACAATGATGTGATGATTCCCTCTGGTTGAAGCCAGGTGACATGTAGTAAATCCAATCCCCCACTTAGTTAAAGGACCAACAACAATGACAGGAAACATGGGAGAAGGGTGTGCCTGCATCTTCTAAGAGAAGATCTGACATGGGTGGCACTATTGACTGACTCAATGCAATATCTGATTAACGTAGGCCAAAATTAACTGTCATGTAGAATATTTTGGGCTATTTCCAACCCATAAAAATGACCATCACATGATCCAATGTGGCAGTCATTCAGAATGACCATTTCTTCTTTGTGTATAAGGCACCGATGAAGAACGAAATATACACCTCAACAATACAAAGTTTCATCGAGTATGAGATAGTTTCATGCCTTATGGTGAATTCGTCAACGCTCATTGCAGGAAGCAGAAGGAGGGAACTTCAAATTATGGAGATAGAATTGTATATATCCATATCAGGGGTCCAAAGATGCGATCATTAAAATATCTCCTTTGATAGATGATTATTCGGGCATGACATCACTATATCCAACCAAAAGTTATGAAATGAGTTTGGCAGAGATCAACGACTTTTTGGATTTCGTGGAAACAAAATCCAAGTCAAATTCCTAGAGGATGACAATCCATCTACTTATATTTCCACCAATGACTCGTCATGTCAACACATATTTAAAGGGGTTCACAACGACAATGGTGGTGGTGTCACGAAGAAGAATGTAATGACGGAACCATTGGATGACATGTACTACTTCCAAAGCAAGATTCTCAACATGGGAATAGTTGAGTTCCAGCCCAACCAGGCCTTGCCTCAAGTAATAAATAACATTATCCTCAAGTAGTTCATCCTCTTGAACCAAGACCATGCCGATGGTCGACTTTGCATTGGCCAAGTACAACAAGAAATATCTGTTAGAATCAGGAGGCCGAAGCAGAGGGGTAGATGTAAGGGTGCATTTCAATGCTTCAAAATAGCGATGAGAATATTCATCCCAACAGAAAGGGACTCCCTTTTTCAATAGACACATAAACCCTTTAGTGATCTCAATGCAGTTTGCGATAAAACACCGAAGAAAGTTCTCTTTCCCATGTAATCTCTGAAGTTGGGGTATTGTGCATGGGGGAGGTAATTGAACTATCACCTCAACCTTGAGAGGATCAACCATGATCCCTGTTGTTGAAATGATGAAACCTAAGAGACAACCCAACTTCATGCAAAAACTGCACTTGTTAGGATTCAAATGTATCCAATAGTAGTGACATCGTTTGAAGATTAGTCGGAGGTGAGTGGGATGATCATATCTCTTGCGAGAGTGTGATGCTAGATCATCAAGATATTCCTCGAATATATGTCTAAGTTCATGGAAAGAAAATGACTTGGCCCTATGAAAAGTGGCTCCAACTTTATTCAATCCAAAAGGCATCTTACGATACGCAAATGTCCCCCAAGGAAAAATAAAAGTTGTTTTATGTTGATATTTGGGTTTGATCTGAATATGGTTATATCCCAAAAAACCATCCATGAATGAAAAGACCTCACATCCTATGCATTCATCGACGATCTAAACGATGAATGGGGTGGTAAAATTATCTTTTGTACATGCCTTATTCAAGTCACAAAATTCCATACACATGTGAATTGTACCCCATTTCTTGTTAACCGGAATAGGGTTTTACACCCATTCCGTCAACTACATGGGGTAGATAAAACTGAATTTAATCAATTTCCCTACTTCAGCCTTAATTATTGCCACTTTTTGAGGATTCACCAAATGAAGCTTCTATCGGACCAACTTGGCATCAAGATAAGTTTTTATCTCGTGTTTGAAAATTCTTGGGTCTATGCCTAGAATTTCCTCGTAAGACCAGGAAAAAATGTCGCAGAATTCTGTAAATAACTCCGTATAAATTTGAATCTCTTTGGGGGAGAAATCTTCTCCGAAGAAAACATTCTCCATGACGCTAGGGGTTCTAGAGATATCTATGGGGATCATTTCAATGATACTCGCCATATTAACCTCGGCGTAAACTACGTGTGTAGCCAGAGGATTAATAGAATAAGACCTATCTCCAGTCATAGTCAAAACAAATTCGCCTTCATCTATTCTCCTTAACTCTGGGAGGAAGTAAGATCTATGAAGGAGATCATCCCAGGGTCTATTTAGACCTGTCAATGCCTCAATAATCACCTCATCTGAGGGAAATACCAGGTCTAAAGAATATGTAGTGGCAGGAGAACCTTGAGCCCAAATAGGCTCGAGAACTGAATCTAACTACCGTGTTGGAGTCGGATCGAGGTCGACCAAAACTTGTTGGACAATGTTGTACGCTAATGGGGAAGGAATATTCCAAATATCATGAAAGAAATTCATTCGAAACGATGACATTTGAAAAATTTCAGCCATAGGTTGGTCGAGGGAAGCTGATATAAGATTGACATCGCTAGAAGGTGGTGGGTAATTGAAAGTACCCATCAATCATGGACACAATCCAACCCTATGTTGACGGTGTCAGTATGAGGATTATCAATCATCGGGACCGTGGATGCCCCTGATGAAGGGTGAGGACGGGAGAAGGAGAACTAGTCAATGGTCACAATTCGACCCTCGTGTGGAAACAACACAAGCCAAAAAAATGTAGCAACCACTGCATGCATTGAATAGGTCCAACTCCTTCCTAACAAAAGGTTCTAGTCGAGAGGAGCATCGAACACTTGAACTTCGACGCACATGTTCATTCTTCCTAACTACACGGGGAAAGAAGGAATGGTTCCATGTGGTCTGAACGAATGACCGTCAAATGCCGTAAGAAATGTAGGTGACAGAGACAAACGGGTTGGCCATTTGCCTTCGAACATGTCAATGAAATCACACAAGTTGAGGTGCCCTCATCAACCACTGTACGGAAAATATTCCAAGTAAAATATTTCATGGTGTGAGACACTACTATCTAAAACACAACGTGGTAAGGAAGACGAGGTTTCAAGTTAGTTGGATAGAAAATGTTTTCTCCCGGTTTACAAGTCTCTACAAATCCAAAGGAGGATAACAATGATTTTATCTGTGAAGGGATGCTCTAGAGGACTTCCAAAGTAGACATCACGCAAGGGGTTTGTAAATAATATTCCACAACAGAGTAGTTCTGGGAAACCCTCGCGTTTAGATTATGAGATGTTTTATTGAACACACCTTTGGGGATATGTGTCATTGTTTCTCCCATCGTCTTTTCAATATGGAGAGGAACTGGTGGGTTTGTGGATTTTTTACCCTTTTTGATAGATTCTGGCATTCCGTAATCTCGAGCCCTGGTCCCTATATGAGCTTCACCTTTCAACAAGTAAACATTTGCGACGGAGGTATTACCAGCAGATGCAGGGGGTCCTTGATAGCCCCCTTCCGCACTCAAGGATGTTGAAGCTTGAGCCATGTTTTTCCCATGTGGAAATGGGTTCATCAGCAAAACATGTTGTTGTTGCACCAATAGATTTTGAGCCTCCGCAATTCAAGGGCACATGTGAGT
This sequence comes from Picea engelmannii, assembly GCA_009831015.1. Classification (NCBI taxonomy): domain Eukaryota; kingdom Viridiplantae; phylum Streptophyta; class Pinopsida; order Pinales; family Pinaceae; genus Picea; species Picea engelmannii. The sequence continues at coordinate 14,137 of ML864498.1, read as the reverse complement.
TGGGTGGTCCTCCGTGCAAAGGTTACATAGATACTTCGACTTTCTCTTCTCTGTTTTTTCCCCACCAACATTGTTATTAGCCTTTTTTTCCCCTTTACCCTTATTGGTCCCCTGTTTCTTATTTCCTTCAGGATGTTGGTTGGCCTTCAGTTTCGTCAAATGCACACTGTGTATGTCCAACGTTTGATTATGGAGAATAGTTGAATTGGAGGTTTGGTTGGATGCAGTATGTTGTATCGACAATTGTTGCAATTGATTTGACAACATATTAGTGGAATTCCCTTGTGTTGAGCTCACAATACCATTGACTTGGGGTCTAGAATTTTGTTTAGCCTTGTTGAGGATGGATCATGGAACATCTAGAAATATCTCATAGAGCAAACCAGATTAAGAGTAAATCAGTTCGAGTTGTTGCGCTCTCATTATCACCTCCTCCTCTGAAAATGCTCCTGAAGTTGCAACATCCTTGGATAAAATTGGTACCAAAGACTTTAGGAACCACTCCATCAATAAATTCGGTGGTACCTATACCTTAATCAATCTCTTCTGACACTGCCATTCTCTGATGTGGTTAGAGATATGGTTGGCCTTAGTATGCTCCAAGTTGGCTATCAATTTAGTGTCATCATCGTATCTCACAAGTAGTTGGAAATTTCTTAGGAAGACCATCGCCAAGTCGTTAAAGTAAGAATACCTCAAGTTGTCGAGCTCAATATACCATTTCGTGACACCCCCAATAAGAGTGCATTGAAAAAGATGCAACTATATGGAATCATCTCACAGTGAGTTTGACGAGAACCATAAGTGGAAGGTTGTCACATGATCACCTGGGTCTTTGCCAAGCTTGCCTTCAAATTTTGGTATATCTGAGGGAAACTTTGTCAGCATGGGGGGCTAATGCGGATCATGAAAAATTGGTTCATTGAGAAACCTTGACAAGTCTGGCAAATGTAGCGTTTCAAGAAATGGTATTTTGGGTTGAGTACTATGTATAGGAAGAAGGGGGTCCTCGAGTTTGACTGGAACTAGGTTGTCAGGAAACGTTGGGCTATTGGCTAGGGTTATGGTAGACACTGTGGCCTTAACTAGTGTATGGAAACTGTGCTTGTTGGGATATCATTGACTAACTCTCGTAATTGGATGACATGGGTTGGGCATGGATTTCTCCCTTCATTGTGTTCAAAGGATTTTGGAAGGGGATGCCCCCAGTCGATCCGGCGGGCATAGGTACTGAACCCTGCCCAGGGTACATTGGCCACGTAAGGGGTTTACCCCGACCAACATCCCTTGCAAGGGAACAAATCCCTGCCAAGTATTCCAAAGTCCCTGCGAGGAGAAAACTCTTGTGCTTTCCCCCTGTGTAGGAATAGTACCCTAAACAGGATTTTGTTTCCCAAAACCAGGGTTTCCCCTAGCCAAGATGGCAATCGATTTTTTTTTTTTTACCAAATGCGTCGAACAAAGAGAATGACATGGATCCCAGTAGCGTAGTATAAGAGAGATTCATGCTCCAAACAAGATGTAGTTAGCATTCGGCCCGATGGGTTGCTGGAAAAAACCACCGAGTGAGGGGGACGAAGGAGGTATATGACCCCCATCGTAAGGGATAGCATTGAAGGGGACTGAAGTTCCCTTGATAGACCCTTGCATGGGAGCATTTGAGCTCCCTGCCCCCAGACCCATGGTCTGTAGGGTGGAGTAGGTAAGGAATGAGTTCAAATCGAATCAGAGCATCCCATATGAAAATGGAGGGCTCGCCGCACTCTACATAAACATAGTGGTGGTGGTCGTCAATGACAGTATAAAACCACTTCCTGAGGTATAGGGGGTCAAGACCACTGTGATTCGAAATGGCAAAGGTGGGTTAGAAGGAAAAATTCCCCTTTGTGGTAGTAGCCGAAATGGGAGTATGAGGACTCCCGGACGAAGTCGCATCATTTGTTTCCATGCCTGCTTGTAATACTATCTAACGCTCGGAAGGTATCACCTTAGAAGGGACAACTTGTACTAAGATTGGCACTGACAATTCAATGATCGTAGAGTTGTCTAGCCTGAGAGATTCTTCTCCAAGGTTAGAAATAGTAGGTTCCTCCAAAGTCAAATAATCTCCTCTCGGAGCAGGCTCAGGAACAGTTTACTGCGGCCTGGTCACTTTGAAAGACCCTTGTTGGTCAAGTATTCACCGTAACAGTGGTAGTGGTGGCTCTAATGCGACCGACAGAGCTCTTGATCTTCAACTTTATGAAAATATCAAACAAAATAATAAGGCTTAACTAGCGTTTAAAACCAAGCACACACTATAAAAATTCCTATAATACAAATCAACAAAACAACTATCTAGTAGGAAGAACACTTACGCCAGCCAACAATAGAGCAAATAACCGGTGAAAGTGCAAGTCAAACAAGGAAACACCCTCAGGGTATACTCTACGAAGTGTGACCAGACATCTACCCTATGTACCACGGTATACCCCTGCAGTCACCCATGTAAGTACCTATAATATGGGAAACTAAGTTGCAAACTCACAAACAGTCACCAGGCAAGTACAATACACAGTCGGGTGGACCACAATGAGAAGGATAACAAGTCTAAAAGAAAGTGGTTTGGAAGAGAATAAAGGATCTCTAACAGATTTGAGGTCCACGAAGCTCCGTAGGAAAATGCAGTCGGTAGCCACGACATATCCTCAATATGCTTTCCCTAGTAAATTTAGTCTGGCTTTGGAGGGGTTATCTATGATGCCTTTCCTCAAGCGACCTCATGTTTAGCCCATGTGTTAGAGGGGGGTCCCAGATAAATTTTACGTCATTGGACTTTAACACTCCCTAATGATGACTCCAATGTTTCTTTAACATCCTTGAAGAGTTTCCTCTCCAACCTAATTCAAGGCCCTAACCCTAAACTAGTTGGTTGACCCTACAAACATAAAAAAGCTAATTAACATTAGATTTGGCATTTTCTTTAATGGCCTTATTTACTCAATGGATATGGTGGTGAAACTAGTGATGTTACAAGAGACGAAAAAGAGGAGAAAAATAAGAAACTTGAAAGAAAAAATACTTCTAATCAAAAGGAAAGATTTACAACTAACTCTTTGTAACCAACTTTTCTTTAACTAATTTTTTCAAGATCTTTAAAAAAAAATACCTAAAACAATTTTTTGCTTGACTACAAGCTACTTATGTTTCAAGAAATCAGTAAAGAACTTAAAAAACAAATTATTTTCCCTTTTTAGTAAATAACCAACTCTAACTACTTTACCAAACTGAAAATAAAATATATATATATATTTTTTAAATGCTTCAAACAAAAAAACTGAAATAAATCTTTCTCTTTTTTAAAAGCAAGTGAAAGGGGTAAAAATAAAAACACTAGAACAAGACTTAAACATATCTTCGGCTCACTGTGGATCGCAGGGAATCACTAAAGAAATCAAACATGTAGATCAATAATTCAAAAGACTTGCTTAAAACCCTTTCATAAGTAAACACAATAAACTCAAAAAGATAAGTGAACTGAATTCTAACCCAAGCTATGGCTGTAAAACAAAGACTTTGAATTGAATCAAGAAACCCTGAGAAGTATAAACCTCAACCAGGAAAGAGGTTGGCTTCCTCTTTTCAAATATTTTCTTGAACCAAAGACAATGTTGTTTCTTCAGCAGCCTGCGTATGTGCACAGACTATTTACTGAGAAGAGTGTGTATGCACATGGGTTGAATCAAAGAAGGGCCTGTGCACCTCTGCATTTGTTTAAAAAAGAAAGAAATAAATAATCTTATAGGTAAGGGAGAACTGGTATGGCACCTGAAGGTGACCATAATCCCTTGAAAGTATAAAAACATTCAACAGAAACTCGAAAGGTATAAAAACCAATCAGATAACCAAAAATCCCCTAAAAATCCCTAGAGGCATCCCCAGTATGGTCGTCAGTTCTGCTAGCGGGAAAAACCTCCCTATGACTACACCAGGGTTCAAAATGTAGGTAGATCAATTAACCATCTAAAATTCAATTAATTCTCTATACTACCCCAAACATACCAAAGCTCATATGAAGAAAGCAAGAAAAATGAGATCGAGTAACTATACCTCTAATCCCACATCAAGTGATGACCTCCTCGTGCTTGGAAATTTCCCTAGTTGCACGCCTCCTCCCAGGGCTGACCTGCATCCAAAGATTGAAAAACAAAAAACTAAAAGCATGTTATTCCATACATTAGTTAGGGTTAGATGTTAGAATGTCAAAACATAAATAAAAAAAAGTATTCAAGACACCATAATTTGGGACAAGAAATCCAATTCTTTTATTAATAACACAATGATTATACCTTTACAATCAAAGTTGACTATCGTTCCAAAAACCTGGTCTAGGATCCTCTTCACCAATATCCAAGATCGACTTTGTATAAACTTCTCCTCTCAACCTTCTAATCTCTTCTTGGGAAGTGAATGGTTTAAATGGAGGGAGAAGGGGCTAATGAGGGAATGTTGAGGCAATTCTCACAAAAGGGATTCAATATCTTGGGCAAGGAGGGGAAGTGAAATTGGGTAGAGTTTCACTATTCTTATGCTTAGATTTGAAATGAGACCCCAAAACCTCATTTTATATGACAAAAGGATGGTTATTCAGTTGGGTGACGAGATATAGCAGGTAGATTAGTTGGGAAACTACCCAATTTCCAGTAATCTCAATGAATTACCTTCAACTTTTGCAAGTACACATGGGTTGTAATGGTGCAACATGCATATGTATGCAAGTTGTAGTGGTGTAGAATGTGTATGTACGCAGGTAGTAATGGTGCAGGGTGCATACATCCTCAAAAAAATGGTTTTAAGAAGAGCAACTCAGTAGTGCGTTGGAAAAAAATGCAAGAGAGCCAAGGCCATGTATGCAGGTGTAGAGAAATTTAGGGTTATAAAATTCATGGCCATCTTTGATGATGCTGGTGAAGAAAATATCAAGGCTTCTCCTACATTCGAGCTACCTGATCCATATCCTTTAACATTTCCATCCGATCCACCATAAATTGAACTGGTCATTTCATTGAATGCACTCACTGGCTTCTCTGCTCCCCAAACCCTCAAGATAATTGACTACATTAAAAAATGGAAGGTCATCATAATATTCAATAGTGGTAACACTCACACTTTCATGGACCAACACATTTCTCAAGAATCCCATTGCTATATCCATGCAATCAACAATTTTTAATCACGATTGCCAATGGAGAATCCATGAAATGTGTGGGGCATTATGAAAATGTGTCTCCAAATTGGCCAGTACAACCTGAAATATCATATGTTCACTATCAACATTGGTGTCTGTGATATTATGTTATGTGAAGAATGGTTATGCACTCTCTGCCCCATCCTAATGTATTTTAAGGAATTGACCATGCAATTTCAATAGGATGAGCAACATAATAAGTTCCAAGGCATCACAACATGCTCCCCTGAGATCATCAGTTCTCATTGCATGGAAAATCTCCTCAAACCAGTTCATTCTGGCATTATTTTCCATCTCAATTCCATTCAAGCCGTTGAGACACCATTTGTGTATCTTGACCTCTAATCTATACTTTCCAAACACCAAATTCCACTCCCCATGGCCTTCCCCCTTCCCGCAGTGTTCATGATCATTCCATTCCTCTAGTTTATGGAAGTCTTCCTCCCAATGTGTGCCCATATAGTCATCCCTTTTCCCATAATAATGAAATTGAGAAAATTGTTCAATAATTTCTTGATGCAGGTGTCATTTTCCATAGTACCATGCCCTATTCTTCTCATTTGGTCACCGTCCTCAAGAAATAAGGAATGTGGCACATGTTGTTGGACACACCTACCACACTTAGAGGGGGGGTGAATGAGTGTGGGGATATTTTTCCCAAAATCTTTCCTCTTTACAAAAACTCCTTAGTTAACATTCAACATTTACTCATTACCCATTGCTGTCATTTATAATGAGTTAGATGAGAACATATATCAGCTATTAGAAAAACAAGACCGTGGAGCAATAAAATAAAACAAATGCGGAAACAAAACACAAAAGATACAAAATACAATAGATATAGAGATTTGAGTGGTTCACCCAGTGTCGGCTACGTCCACCGGAGAAATTGCTAGGTCCTTCCTTTATTATTATCCAGCATATGAAGGGATACAACCTACAGCAAACCCGTTGTAACTTCCTCTTCTTTTCTTTCACAGTCTCCTATCTCAGAATACAATATTCACCATCAACCATAGCTGCAATAAATTCCCCTCATAAAAGAGGGTTGCCTTCTAGGGCCAAAAACCCTAACATAATCTCTACTGTTAGATCTGCGACCTTATAATGAATGGTCTAGATTTATAGTGAAATTACAATATACATTTACAAGGCAATTTTTCCTTTGAGGGCTTCGCCCTCAAACCCCCATCGGGGGACTCTGCCCCTGAACCCCTGTTGGGGGCCCTCTTGCCCCCAGACCCCCCAGCTAGGGGGATAGCCCCCCTAGACCCCGCAGAGGGGGTACCCCCCCTCTGCACTCCCGCACGTGGAAGAGTGTACATGCTTCTAGGGTGTAAATACTTCATGGGGTATAAACACAACTGAAAGCAAAGACCTCTTACTCATGAAGATAATCAGGCTCCACAACCAACAATCTCCCACTTGGAGACTGATCTCAACAACTCCATTGTTGTTGTATATGCTGGACTCTGAATCGTCTTGGACCTGGAAAATTTCTCATCTTCATCTTCATTCTTGAAGACCAATTGAAACTGAGCAGGAACTCAGTTTCTCCCTAGTTACTCCCTTTGTTAACATGTTTGCAGGATTCTGGCTAGTGTGTATCTTTTCCAACTTCAGATGTCCATCTTCCAAAGTGGATCATATGAGGTGGTACCTCAACTATATATGCTTAGTATTCGAATGGAAGGCTAAGTTATTTGCAAGGTGAATGGCACTCTGACTATCACAATAAAACTTGTTCTTCTCCTGCTTCTTTCCCAATTCCTCCATAAACCTATGTAACCAAATCATCTCTTTACTAGCCTCTATAGCTGCAACATACTCTGCCTTTGTTGTTGAAAGTGCAACAACCTTTTGTAGTTTCAAAATCCAACTTACTATTGTTCCACCTATATTAAAAACATACCCTATGGTGCTCCTCCTGCTGTCTCTATCACCTTCCATAACTAAATCAACATATCCCTATAGAAAAGTGTCTGAACCTCCAAAACATAATTCATGAGTAGTAGTACCTCTCAAATACCTAAGAATCCACTTTACTGCCTCCCAATGTTCTTTACCTGGATTGTTCATATACCTGCTCACAGCTCCCACTGCATGTGTAATATCTAGTCCTGTGCAAACCATTGCATACATCAAACTGCCAACTGTTGATGAATAAGGGACCCTGAACGTGTATTCTATCTCCTCCTGTGTCTTGGGATAGATTTCCTTAGTTAATTTGAAATGACTAGCCAAAGGTGTACTAACTAGTTTTGCATTCTGCATTCTAAACCTCTCCAACACCTTCTCTGTGTACCCACCCTGAGATAATGTCAATTTGCGATTTTTTTTGTCTCTTGTTATTCTCATGCCAAGGATTTTCTTTGCAACACCCAAATCCTTCATCGCAAATGAATTGGATAATTTCTTCTTGAGCACATTTATATCATGAATATTAGACCCTGCAACAAGCATGTCATCTACATACAATAGCAAGATAATAAAGCTTCCATTTTCTAGCTTTTTAAAATAAACACAGTGATCAGAATGACATCTACTATAACCCTGTTCTGTCATAAACATGTCAAACTTCAA
>ML864497.1:7808-22453 GCA_009831015.1 Picea engelmannii | reverse complement strand
TATAAGGTTGTGTGACCTTCAAACCCACTTGTCGCATGACTTTAAGTGACATCATGTTGACACCAACACCTATATCTAACATGCAATTGTTGAGGCTCTTGCCATTCATTGACAACGTCATGAAGAAAGGAGGGTTCTCACCATATTGGACCCTGAAGTGATCAACTTGCAACATAATAGGGGGGTCCATGGGTTCATCTGATCCCAAAAAGAAAGTGTTAAAGTGTTCCTTGATGGATGGGATCTTGATTGCTTCTCTCAGGGGGACGTTTACATCAATTTTTTATAATTCCCCTTCGAAGTCAAAGTTTAGGTCAACCTTACCAGCCTTGGATGTCTTGGGAAGAAGTATTTCCAGGGGTGGGGGCTTTGCTTGATCAGCAGCAGGTTGTTTCAAATTCTTTCTTCTGTACACCTAAAATTCTTGTTTCTTTAGCTTCTCTCGTGATTCCTAATCCAGGTTGTTTATTACCACCATCCTTGTTGATTTGGCTGCTTCTTTCATGGCTTCCTAATGTTCTGCATCGGTGATATTTATTTGAGGAAACTCCATGAAACAATTCATGTTATTGACTTGTTGATGGCCATTACTGTAAGGACACTCATGCTCCCAATGTGCTTCGCTGTATTCTAGGCACCAAGGATTTTCATCAACGATGTTTGCAGGGGCAAAGGTGTTTGGAACTTCATGCTCATTCTTTGGTTTATAAAATTGGCCTCCCTTCTGGAATTGCCCTTTGTACAGGACCCTGGGTACTTGGGTCTGAGATCTTTCCAATTTGACAATCCTGGTCATCATTTCCTCTTGATTTTTCATGATACCATCGATGGAGGCTTGCAGCTTGGCAATACTGGTACATAGATCTGAGGTAGGCTCAGCATTGTGAACTATTTTTGGTTTAGTGTCTATTCTCCCCCTTGGGTTAGCAAAAGGCTCAATCTTGGATGAAAGGAGGGTCCCTTCTATTTTAGTAGAAAGCTCTTAGGCTTCCTGAATGGACTGGGGGTTTTTATTTCTGAGAAGATACCCTAGTTGGCCATTGAAAGATTTGGTGTAAACATGGACGAGGTAGTCATCTTTCGGATGATGGCTTGTGGGAATCCTTTGCAGCAAGGTCTCAAATCTAGTATGGAACTCCTGAATGGACTCATTTTAGGGTGAGGAGCATATTAGGGTCTTCTTTGACACTCCATCTTTTGAGAAAGGCCTCTTCCAGTCTATCCATGGTTTTGATGCTTCCATCGGGAAGGGTCAGGTACCAACACCTTGAGGCATCATAAAGAGGAGCGGAGAACAACTTCATGACCAAATCTTCAGCATCATCACTAATGGGATGAAGCTAGAAAAATGCCCAAAAGTTGCTCATGTGCTCTTCGGCACTGATTGCATCAGTACCGGTGAATTTAGGAAACCACTTCTCATACTTGGGTGGCATTTTCCTAGGGTAGCCGGGTATGGCTGACATGTCTAACGGTTTAAAAAGAGTAGATGACCATTGTCTTTGATTGTAGGCTGGTTTCGTTGTAGTGGTCTGAGAGCTAGATGTGATTCTTAAAGGAAGGCTTTTCCCGAAGAGTGATTTGACAACATGAGAGCTCCTGGGAGGCTTCCTTCTGAAAGATAAAGGAGGATTACTGAACCTCTTTTTAGTTTGTGGAGTCACCATATAGTTTACTTGAAACTACCAAAGAAAAAGGGAAAACACCCTAGTGGAGTCGCCAGGTAAGCTTGTAAGAAAATAGTCTTTGAGGCAAGGCTTACTAAAAAGTTGTCTTTTGAAGTAAATGAATGGTTGTTGAAGGCATTAATTGAGTTAAGAAGTGATTTGTTATATTGAATGCTATATCATTCTAGTATTTATTGGTGAAGTTACATTAATACTATTGTTATTTTGTAAACATTGACTTCGTCGACATTTACTTTTAAATTGCTCATATTGAATATCAGATAGTCTTTAAATTATATGAAGTACTAACCAAGATTGCACGTATCAGTTTCCTTGTTGTATTGTCTCAAGCAGGTGCTTTTCTTTTCTTTGGTTATACTTTATTATTGTCTGTTTAGCCGAGACTATCTGATTGGCAGTGATCTGTGAAAGGGGGATCTTGTCCTTGTCCTTTTATCCTTTTCCCTTTCAAAACCCTAGGTCATCGAGGATGTCTCCCCTGGGCCTAGCCTCCCTAAATAGAAAGAGCCTTCCCATCATGGTGACATTAGGTGGGATAGGTTCTTGTTACGCCAGTTTGGCCCTCTACCTTTTAGCCTTTTATCCTAGCTACAAACTGTGCAATAACAGTCCCCCAATGCCCTTTTTCTCCATATTTTGGGGAAAAGAAAAGTATTTATTAACCATTAAGAGGGGTGAGTCAGTTTAACCTTGAGAACCCAATAATTTGCGTCGAAGGTGAGGCAAAGTGTGTCATGTGAAAGTTATCTGTCGATGACTGCTTTGGATTTTGCTCGGTAATTACTTGTCGTTTATCTAGAAAGTGTTAGCATGTATGTATGTGTTCATGTATGTATGTTTTTTTAAAGAATAATTTTATTTATTTATTTTTAATAAATTTTGAACTATTTTCAAAGGGCATAGGATAAAGTCCAAATGAAATGGACCTTTGCCGACAACCCTTTATTGGCTACCCATCTCCCGTCACCGATCACCTCCGAGCCTCATCCGGCTACCCATCTCATCTCGTGCATGAGGATCATCCCATGCCATCCATCATCCCATACCATCCATCATCCCATTTCCTGCATTCAACCGCATTCAACTCCCGCCATCAAATCACCTACCTCTCATTCGAACCTCTCATTCATTCTTTCCTCCTGCCCGTCTCATTCCTCTACTTCTGAACCATTTTGAGGACTCAGGGATACTCGAGGAGAACTTCCATTCTCTTCCAGGATCAGAGATACCCATCTGCATTGTATTATTGTTTCTCTTCTCCATTAATGTAAACCCAATTCGTATTTTAGTCTACTCACCATCATTTCTCTCATATAACCCACTTGTCTTAGAGCTTCCAAGCAAACAACCCTAGTGTTGAAATGGGTTTCTCTGCAAGTATCAGAGACGACCACCTGCTGAAACGAGGCAGGGACAGTGATGGAACCGATACAGACCAGAAATTGTATTATGAGTTGTCAGATGAAGGGTGGACTTACATATTTTCAATCCGAAGCCACAACAACAACAACAACAATGTTGATGAGTTCATTGGATTTGACGATGAAGAAGACATAGTTTTCACCTCTCAACAACCTGATTTCTATGGAAGTCTCAGAGAAGAAATTGTTGATTCAGAGAGTTTTACTTCTGAGGTTTACTACGATTCTGAGAACTTCTCACCACCCTTCTGCAGAGATAATTCTACTTCTACAACCAAGATGACAGTCCCTGATGATGCACAGTCCTCCACAAATGACAATTGTTGTTGTTGTTGTGAGAGTTGTGATTATGATGATGAATATGAGGATGATGATGGTGATGAAGGTGAGTTATCTTCATCTGCATCTACTTCTGCACCTTCACCTGCATAGAGCTTTACTAATTATCTCTTTGAAGCATATGATGATGATCTAGGACTGATTCCCGTCACAGGTCACAGTTCTCACCATGGGAAAGGTGTAGTTCCACAGGGCATAGTTCTAGAGGGCGTAGTTCCACAGGTCATAGTTCCATAGGTCACAACTCCACAGGTCATAGTTCCAGAGGACGTAGCTCCACAGGTCATAGTTCTAGAGGGCATAGTTCCACAAGTCACAGTTCCACAGGCCGTAGTTCCAGAGGGCATAGTTCTAGAGGGTGTAGTTCCAGAGGGCGTAGTTCCACATGTCATAGTTCCAGAGGGCGTAGTTCCACGGGTCATAGTTCTAGAGGGCATAGTTATAAGGGGCGTAGTTCCACAAGTCACAGTTCTAGAGGTCATAGTTCTAGAGGTCATAGTTCCAGAGGGCGTAGTTCCAGAGGGCGTAGTTCCAGAGGGCGTAGTCCCAGAGGTCATAGTTCCATAGGGCGTAGTTCCAGAGGGCGTAGTTTCACAAGTCAAAATTACAGAGGGCGTAGTTCCATAGGTCATAGTTCCAAAGGGCGTAGTTCCACAGGTCATAGTTCAAGAGGGTTTAGTTCCATAGGTCATAGTTCCACAGGTCATAGTTCAAGAGGGTTTAGTTCCATAGGTCATAGTTCCACAGGTCATAGTTCCACAGTGTTGACGATTGAAAATGTCAACGTAAATTTCGCCCACAAAGCGTTGCTAAGGCCTATTATTATATAAGACTAAATAATGCTAGTAGGTGGGACCCCCTTGAACTTTTGAAAATTAGGTCTGATCATTTTTCAACGTTATGATGATGTGCTTCAAAGTTTTACTTGGTTGATGAGAATATGGTTGTCAGTGGTATCAGTTAAGCTTTGAGATGTTATTCCTTCATGAGACTACAGCCTGCTATTCATTTATGATATTTGTTCTTCTTGCACCTGTACAACAAAATTTTTAGTAAAAATTGCAGAAGGGCATTTTGAGGAAAAGTAAAAACTGTATCTAAGAAAAAAGGAAAAAAAAAACTAGCTCTACGATACTATATAAATGAAATACTTGTTGATAGTGGTTAAGTCCTAACTAACAAGAAAATGGCATTTTAAAAAATGTTAAATTTGATATGCATATCGTGGAAGTTTTGGTGGTGCATTCTTGGCAAGTGATAATACATGGGTTATGCGTTGATTGATGCAACCGGTAGCCGGTATGTATATGTTATAAACCTTGGTGGCTTATTGAAGTAATGGCTTTGCAATTTTTATGATGGTTGTCTTATTGGTGATGGTTCTGTTGTATAGTGATAAAGCGATTCATTTGAATTATAGCATGGGTGGTGCATGTGGCAAGGTAACGAAACAAATGGTTGAGTGTGGAACTTGGATTATGCTATGGTTTAATGAGTTGATATTCTCGATGCATTAGTTGATTAATGATGTTAATGAAGGCTCGTTGGCATGTACTATGGAGTAAATGTGATATGGGTAGAGGCGACGTGCATTTACTACACATCACCTTTACCCTTCCCATTGGTCGCCACCCTCATCAGACTATTGTTTGATCTGGTTGTTGTGTTCACGCTCTGGATTTCCAACAAGGTGAAACCGCTTGGCCGCTTCTCATCTTAATGTTTTCGATTGATAGGTATGTCTCTTTTGACCATTCTTGACTTCACTCTGGTTATGAAATGTTTTTGGCTCAATTGTATGGGTTTGTGTTGTCCTGAGTGTTGCAACTGTGTGGTTTCAGATTTGAATGGAAAATCGATGGTTATGTGTATAATTGTTGTGAGTTCATCAGAGTTGGTGGTCTTCCTAGGTGTTAGCTTTGGTTACCACTGCGTTTTGTTAAAGGGTTTTCTTTTAAAAAGATGACTATATGATTGCCTTCACGGTTCCTGGGTTTAACTAGAACCCTTTCCAACTCTGTCAAGGAAATGCATCCCGTCCACAAGCATCGTGGTCCTCCTTGAGCACATGCCTTTAGTCCGAAGTTCCACCACAGTCGGTGCCCCTCTCCTTTCTGTGATGGCTATTGTGTAAACCCCTAAACCCTCCAGACTTGAGCTGCATAATAATTCTGTCAAGCATGTTAAGATTATTGTGGCCTATTACTTCGAATGCGGGCTCACCCGTTATCCGTATAGCAGTCGTGTTAGATGGATTTTGGCCAAATAATTCTGTGATAATGGCATGAGATTCACATTTCCAATTTCACTTCTAAGGGTCACAGTCACCATACTATTGTCAAAGAATCAATTTTTTTTGTTATGAAAGGGCCTCTGTCATTTTTCATTTTTGGTTCGTGGGTATACACCATTATCACGCTTGTTTGGTCTATTGTTTCCCTTACCACAGTGTCGAATGGTTGGTTAGTATACATCCATTAGAGTGGTGCTTATGATGTTCAGATAATGGTTGGCATTGGTCACAAGGGTTTGGTGTTGTTCACACATGTCGCATCCTATAGATGGTGTTTTGAGAATTAGAAGATTGGATTGGATATGTTTACTACATCTTTTGTCATTTGTAGAATACACTTGAATGTGCGCGGCCTGGTCACTCATAGGCGACTTAATAAATGGCCCAGAATGAATTTTTTGAGTTATATCGTGGTTAGATATTGTTGTGTGTTATGGGAATTATGACACTGTGGAATTCTCTCAGTTTTGCACCACGTATAATATGGGTGGCTTTTTTTGTATGCCCAATGATACTCCCAAATTCTATGTGCGCTTATCTTTTTGCAAATTGATCACTGTTGATGACAGTTGTGTGGGATGTTTGGCTCAATGTTAAGTCACACCGAGATACTTGTTTTACTGTGGCATGGTTACATGTTTTTGAAAATTTGCTTCTGTATAGCCTGTGTCTAAATGATGAATGTTGGTTATAGTCAATTACCTTTTGGGCGTGGCATGTGAGGTCTTGATTATTTTGATCTTTCTACTGCATATATATGTATGGGAACGAATATCATTACAGATCTTGATTGGCTCTATTAACAGAAGTAGAGACTTCATTATTATTTTTTGGAAACACTACTTTCAAATATAGCTGAGGATTGGGGAAATGTATGGCAATGGTGTATGTTAATGGTTACAGATTGAGTGTTGTTATTGACTGTTATAACATGCAGAATGTACGAATAAAAGGAACAAAACTTCTTACAAATTCTGTGAAGTACTTTGTTTTGTAATGACATTGTGTTGGATATTAATGGACAATGAAATTAAACAAATACACATAAATTATTACTCAGACATCTTATTGTTGGTTGATGCATATTTTTCTTATTGCAAGATATGTTATGGATTGCTTGATTAATATCATGAGCAATAAACGTTTTTTCCCCCCTCATTATCTCATTTTCTGCTAATTATAAACCCCTCACATATCCCATATTCATTTTGTTCACGCCCTGTTCTGATATTGATCACAACTAAGGAAAATTTTGTGTTAGATTGGATAAAAGTGGCAGAATTATGTGTGGAATGCAGTGAGGTTTATTGGTTTGCTTACAGTTGATTGTTGTTATCATTGAGCAATGACCATACCTCTTCCCTTTCATTATATCATCTTTTCGCTAATTACAAACACCTCATGTATCCCTAAACATTCTTTCCACCCCACCTGCTCATTGATTAACATTAGAACAATTTGTATGGATTGGATTGCACGAGCCTGATACATTCTGAGACAAATCTATTTCATATTTTTAAGGAGTTGTCATGCATGGTTATTTAAAAGACTATTTGCTAATTCTTAACATATGCAGGATGAGTTTTTTCAGTCAGGGAAGCCATGGCCAAGGAAACATAGGTAGAGGTAACTAGAACCGAGGCCCAAGGAGGCCTAGGTTCTCAATACATTTTGATGTTGATTCTGAAGAGCTGGGCCAATTGTTCCATGCTGGATTCTTTAATTGGATTGGACAGGGAATAGTCCAACCGAGGCCTGAAAGGTGTCCCTTCCAAGCCCCTCAAGCCCCGGGTATACTTGTGCCTCCTCATGTCTCTTTACAGCTTGAAGTCCCGAAAAATGATGGGTGACAGGAGATTGTCCACCCAACAGTCTCCCAACACCGTGGCTAGCCAAACTTATCTTTGCCTGCTCCTCCACCTTTAAAACCCATTGTCCACGCTTCCCCTAACCATTCGCCAGTGCAATCTTCCCATGTCAGCAAGAGATTGAAGACTGAATCCCATCATGCATTAGATAAAGGAAAATCCATCGTTGCCCCTTCCTCACCCTCCGATGACTCTGACAAATCTGTGTCTTCACGGATGCATATGAGGGATGATTGTTCCCACGTGATCAGTGAGATAAAGCCTAAAGGCTCTGCCCTGCTCAAGGCAATTTCAGGGAAACCAGGAGGTGACAGCAGCAACCAAGGAAGGGTTACTTCACAGACTGGAAAATATGGGTTTTAATTTTTATGTTATTTATTGTTTTATGATAGTTGACTCCATGGGTTTTGGACATCATGTTTTATTTTGGATACATGAGTATTAATTTGAAATATTTTCAAGTTTTATGAGCTAAAATGGTTACGTTTTGAAGGGAGGCACAAGGGGTGTGTTTGCTTAACAAATGGATTATGTTATGATGTGATGATTGTTATCACTAGGGGAGTCACAAGGGGGTCCCACCTATTAGTTATTATTTAATTATGACCCTATTATGATTATTACTTTCCCCCCCTTCCTTAACTAAATTTAGTTAAGGTCTTATGTTAGCTTAACTAATAAGTTAGTTCAACTACTCTAACCAATTCTAAATTGTTAAAAGCTAAACTTAGGGGAGGAACAAGAAGAGGATAGAAGCACAAAGCATGCTAAGGTTTTCTCTTTGAGTTTATGTTGAGATAGTTCAGTTTTCATTCATTCATATCTTCATCGTAGCCTAATTCTCTTTTGTGATAGCAGGGTCTTTTTGTAGACAACAATATTCAGGGTTGAATCAAATCATTCAGACACTTGTTCTTCAGAGGTGTTGAGCTATCTTTGATAGTCTGTGTAGGCTTGTCTGTTTGTGAATTAATTTTCATGATTGATAAAGGCTATTGTGCAGAGCCGAGTGGGCAACAATCTGTGGCAAGCTAATCCATCTTTTAGAGTTTAGTTTTGGTTTTCTGTCAAAGGTCCTTTTGTATGTTCCATCGGGGATTTCTAAGTTTGACTTTGATCCAAGATTTCTATGTGAAGTTTTGTAAAGACAATGACTTTTTGATGAATTGGAATGAAATAAATGATTGCTTTATGTCTCATCTATCTTGATTATGATCTTGGTGTATTTACTTATGTTCTTATATTTATTTTCAACAACCAATATTTCTAGAAAATACATAAAATGTGAATTTCCAACAAGCTTTTTGTTGACAAAAAAACTAGCCTAAGCACTTGTAATTAATATTTGTGAGTTAGGATACATATTTTGTTGGCTATAAACGTAGGGTGATATTCCCGTCTACTTTACTTTAGCCAAGTAAAGTCTGAAAATGCTTGAGTAAGATCAATTCATATCTTTTCCTCAACATTTATTTGCTGACCATACTGGGGAGATCTTCGATATCTCTCCGGTTAATTTTTATACTCGATTTTCATCGATACATCTTTATTTTTCTGTTTTTGATTCTTGGATTGTTTTTCTATTAATGGTTGTTCCTATTGCAAGGCAACCCAATCTTGAGCCCGGTCTCCAAGATCAGACCAACATTGCTTTGAACCTGTTCCATACTATTTTAGACACTGCTAGGACCCGTGATAGTTTAACCGTTCTTGGGCAACAATTGAAAGAGATATTAGTATTCAAGAACAATTGGAGGCTAGACGTAGGCATCCTAGAAATCAACAGTAACCCTTTTGTTCCTTCAGTTTTGGCCTTTCTTTCATGTTCTTAGATTCTCGTGCTTCTAGAAGAAGAAGATGCTTGTCACTTGAAATCAATCATATTGCTGCAATAGGAAGGAGGAACATTGTGTTATCTTCCCAACAAAGTGCTCTAAGGAGAACTTTATCTAATTCATCCAACTCGTCTTTCTTTCCCTCGTCTATCATCCATAGAATGGAATCTAGTGGTGGCTCTGGTGGCACTGGAAGTGCTCCATCTTCCCAATCTTCATCGTCATTAGTGATTGGTAGCTTGTACAACCACCATATCCCGGTCCAATCTACTACAAACCCCACCAAATTCATTAAAAAGTATGGCCTTTTTCAGTTCGAAGAAGATGCCACAACCATACCATCGCATGTGTCCTCTCCTCTTAACCTATCACCTGCTACTCGCCTACTTCCGAAGTTTAAAGAGAATTTTCCTAAGTTTTCGGGAAATAACATTGTCAGTACTAATGAACACCTAGTGGAATTTTCAAATGCCTGTCATAATATAGGGGCTAACATCAATGACACTTTCATGCGCTTGTTCGTCAATTCCTTGGAAGGAAATGTTGTGGCCGAATTTTTTGACCTTCCTCCTAAGACCATGTCTACTTGGAAGGAGTTAATTTATTGGTTTCGATCCACTTATAGGCAATCCAAAAGCCCTGCTGAGAAGTTAAGGGAGTATAATAACGTCACGTACAAAGATGGTGAGACCATCAGGTCTTTCAACTTGCGTTTCACCAAGTTGTATAATCAAATCCATGAACTTATTCGCCCTCAGAACCAAGCCGCCTTCATGCATTACTACAATGCATTGCCTTATCCTTACTCTCACAGGATTGAATAAAAGGTCATTGATAATCTCGGTTCCGCTCTGCATACTTTCTCAGAGTATGAAGAGCAGCTTGAACGAACTGGTCTACCTCAAGGAGAATCAGTTAGACAGACATATATGTCTTCTCTCCTACAACTGGTACAAGATATGAACAACTGTATGATAGCTTTTGAGTGGAAAGGTATTGTCAACCCTCTCACCCCTGAAGATTCATCCTCTTATGCCCCTCCTTTTAGAAGTCCGGTTGAAAATAACTTCCAACCGAAGGCTATCCTACCTCGGATTTGGTGTAACTTTTGCGAGGAACACCACGAAGAAACCACATGTGAGTTAAGGAAGAGTGCCAGAGACAAGATCTTTGGTAAAAGACCAGAAGCCACTATCGTTGTCCTAGATTTTTCCGAGCTAGAAGATGGCATGGTCATCAACACTAGGAACAAAGCCTATGCCCCAAAAGGAAAATTTGACCCTCCTTGCAGTTCTCCTAACCCGAGTTCATCCTCAACCACTTCTACACCCCAGGCTCCTAAAATTCCTGAGAACCAAAGAATCACTCCCTCTCCCCCCTCTTCCAAGTACAATATCTTGAATCAATTGGCCAACATTAAGGTAGATGCAACCCTCTTAGACAAGGTTGTCCTCCCTAAACAACAGATGCATTTGAAACAATTCATGGAAGGAAAATCTTTTGTTGTAGCCAATCTTTCTGAAGAGGTAGATGAAGAGGATTCTTCTGTAAATAAAATAGATGTACATAATTTTAGATACCCTGTAAAAAAAAACCCTTTCTTTATTTCTGTAAAGATCATGGATAAAATTACCCATTGTTGCCTCATTGATGGCGGTTCGGGCCCAAGTGTGATGTCAAAGATTATTATGGAAGAACTAGGCTTGTCTTGTACAAACAAAAATGACAGAAGCATGCTCTCCTATAATAGTCTACAACAAACAGCCATAGGCGAGATGAAGGATGTAACCTTGGTTTTATGTTCTCATCCTAAGATAAGGACAACCCTTAGCATCCAGGTGATTGATATGCCTGTAAGAAACTACTCAATTATCTTGGGGAGATATTGGCAAGCCCTAACATGTGGATACCTCTTGCTCGACGAGACACATTTATCCATTCCTCGGAATGGAAAGAATATCATAGTCCTTAGAGAAAGAAGAATTTCACCCTACATAGAGAATGTTCTGCAACCTAGTGTAAACTATATCAAAGAAGACCTAGGAGTGTGTTCCATATTCGCTGAAGAGGATAATATTCCTCTAGAAAGAATTGATTTAGAGGATGAATTGTGGTGCATGCACTTCGATGGTTCACATTCAAATGAGGGTAACGGGGCTGGTATTATCTTGGTTTCACCTGCGGGAAAGATTCATAATCTGTCATACAGGTTGGAGTTTGCTTGCTCAAACAATGTCGTTGAATTCAAATATTTGTTGTTAGGCATTGAGAATGCCCTTAATCTTGGTTGTGGTCACCTTTCAGTTTTCGAAAATTCTGAGCTTGTTGTAAACCTGATACGTAAGACATGCTCTCCTAGCAACAAGTTGATGGAACAATATTCCCAAACTATTTGGGCACTTGTCTCGAATCTCCTATCTTTTAACATCACTCATGTTAGGAAGGAGTTGAATTCTATAGCTGATCGATTAGCTATCTTCGCAGCCTCTCCTACTCAGCGACTCTTGCCTCACTGGCCTGATTGTGCTTTCCAACCTCTACATCATTCATACATTTCTGAAAACGAAGAACCCTGGAAGGCCATCCCTAACAATGAAAGCAGTTATGTTGTCATTCAAAATGAACCTCTCGAGCCTGAGGAGATTATATCTGTAGAAAATAACAAAATTCTTGAAGGCTTGATTCCTCTCGAGAGTTCGTTTTCCTTGAGTGTTGGGGGAAACAAAAAAAAAACAGGAAAAAGAGGAGTTACAGTTGAAGGTGGTTGAAGCCATCTCCATGAAAAATAGGAAACCTAGATCTTCAACAAACATTAAAATAAACGTCCAGGGTCCTGATAAAGAAGAGATGAGGTCCACTGGGTTACTTGGTGGACTTCAAAAGGTTTTTGCTTGGTTTAATGTGGATCTTCATGGTTTTGATCTAGGTCTTGTTCAACGTACTATGAAAACAGCTAGGCAAAAACAAAAAAAAATTAACTCTGCACTGAAAGCAACCTTTCGAAGGGAGTTGGGAGATTTCTTAAGGACTGAAATGTTTTTTTTCAGTCCACCATGAAGAGGTTTCAAAGTGGGGACCTGCTTCGAAGATCCCTGATAATTTTAGGACCTACACCGGTCTTCGAACTTTCAGGCAAGCAATTATAAGAAATCCTTTCCCCCCTCTCAATATGGAAATGTTTCAGCTACAGATCGTAGAGTTATACTTGGAGCCCTTACTTGATAGTTTCTTTGATTACAATAAAATCAAGGTGGAAGGGTCAAATTATCACAAAACCACTTTCACTACTAATTGTGATACTATGTCTTACAATCGCCTGCCCTATGGCTTATTTGATACAAGTATCGCCTTGAGAAGGCCTATACACACAAATTTCGATAAATTGGTCAGTCTCCATGTTTATCTTGATGATTTAATCATATATGTCAAAAAACTGATAGCTACATCAGGATTACTTTTGTCTTGGACACTAACTCAACATTTTTGAAGGAATTACAGAGACAATGGTTTTCCCACACCATTAGTGGTCCTTGTTTGAAATATTGTGAGGAATCAGCGTGAAGATCTTTTGCTAATGGTATTCTTCTATATACTAGTAGTTTAGCTCTGCTTCCTAATTTTGTGCTCTTTTCCTGTTTTACAGCACTTTGATTTCTACTTTCTGAGTTGAATTACCTGGATGGGACAAGTCAATCTCTAAACCTCCCAGAAGTTGCGCCCTCCCTCTGGATGAATGCGCCCTTGCTGATGAACACTGAGTAATTGTTGTTGAAGGATGATGGAAGACCGTGTGATCTTCTCGGTGACTAGGGTGTGTCTCTCAACACCAAAATCATCCAACTGGTGTCTTCCTCCTGGAATCCAGAGGGCATAGTTCCAGAGGGCATAGTTCCACGGGTCATAGTTCCAGAGGGCGTAGTTCCACAGGTCATAGTTCCAGAGGGCGTAGTTCCACAGGTCATAGTTCCAAAGGGCGTAGTTCCAGAGGGCATAGTTTTAGAGGTCAAAGTTCTAGAGGGCGTAGTTCCAAAGAGCACAGTTCCATAGGTCATAGTTCCATAGGGCATAGTTCCATAGGTAATAGTTTCAAAGGGCGTAGTTCCAGAGGTCGTAGTTCCACAGGTCTTAGTTCCAAAGGGCGTAGTTCCACAGGTCATATCCATTGACATACTCCCAACCCCTCCTTAGACAAGTTTAAGACTAAGGACTCTATGGTCCAATGAAATGAAATGTACAAAACCTTTAAAGGTAACCAAAGAAAACCGTGAAGCTCCTTTTCAAAATTGTCAATGTTGTTGGGCTATTGAAAATCACATTATCATCAAAAGTTAACCATGGTAAGAATCAAGGAAAAGATGAACAAAGCCGGACACCAACCTCATAAAAAGATCACTCTGGGAACTGATGACAATGAAAACATATGTCCATAAATATACATGTTGTTGTTAACAAAGAATTTAACAAGAAGCAGGGGAAGCCATGAGATAAACATAAGTGCAAAAACATTATTCACACTTTGATCCAGGTGGATATCGGTGGCCACCCACCTTTTCTGACTGGCTCAAAACAGTGTTCTGGCCATTTTGGCAATTTATTATTTTTAGCAGATTTTCGGGTCCTGAACTACTGGAGCCGTTTTGAGGCCCTAAACGACATTTTTTGGGGTATGTTGCGGTTGCAAAATTCCATGATGGAATTTTGCAAAATTCTATCATGTAATTTTGTCAAAAATGTTGTAGTCCTCGGATAGATCTTTCCAACGAGCTATCATATGCCTAAAACGGAGATCGTATGCAAAAGTTACGACCCCGGGAAGTTGATGCACCAACTTACCCAAACGGGGCCCACATGACTTTTGGTGCTTTATATCCTAGGGTTAGGTTTTTGGATGTCTAGGAATTTTGGCATTCCCATCTATTGTAAAAAGGTCTTCCGAGCCTCATTGTAACCATCTTCTCACGGATGCGAGTAGCAGCCACATCTCTTCTCAGAGATAAGCTACCAGCCCCTTAGCTAGTTCATTTACATTCTGTCTGTAAGCATATTTCAGTCATTTGCTATTAATGAAATGAAGTCTTATTTCCGCTGCATCTCTGCGTTTATGTGTATTTCTGTATTTCATTGTGTTCCTACATAAATCCGGATCACTGGTATCAGAGCGGTCTGCTCATTCTCGATCCTTCTTTGCATGTCCCCAACGA
>WSFP011424727.1:0-22453 GCA_009831015.1 Picea engelmannii | reverse complement strand
TGAGTGCAGTCATCGCCCAAATTTGTCACGTCTTCCTCAAGTCCCTCGAAATCTTCCAGGTCATTTCCTCCTATAAAATTTTCATTTTTTAAAGGGGTTTGGATTTTCTTATCTTCATTTTTAACTTGACTTTGTTGATTTTGAGGCTTGGGGTTTCTTCTGAATTCTCTTTTAACAAAAGGATCACTCTTGGATTGGTCTAGCTCCATTCTGGAAATCTTATTCGACAATTCTTTAATTACCCTAGCCATATCATCCATTTTGTCGTCTTTAGATCTATTAGATCCTGAGGGTCCCACTTGTTCCCTAAAACATCTGGTTTCTCTATTCCTCGTTTCTATCCTAGATTTCAACTTACCAGAGGCCATCATGTTAGATTCAATTTCTACAGCATCATCCTGCATTCAGGTTAAGGCATCCCCCCACCTTTCTCTTAAGAGAAGAGAGAAGTCGGGTTCAAAAGCTCCTGCGAAGGTTACTTTGGCTGCAAGTTGAGAGGGTTTAACTTCGGTTGGGATCTTATTATACAGTTTATTAAATCTTTGGATAAATTCCATAACTATTTCTGAATTCCTTTTCTTTAAAGATCCGAACTCGGTTAGATAATATAAGTGGTCTTTTATTTCACCCCATTGTCTAAGAAAGGCATCTTCTAAGGCATCGTAAGATAGAATAGACCCTGTGGGTAGGCTTTGAAACCAGGTTTGTACCTATCCTTCGAAAGTTTGGACAAAAAGCCTCGAATACACGTCTTCGTGTTCGAGACCTAGGATATCTACGAACTGATCGAAGAAGTTTATATGTTCAGCTGTGGTTAAGTCCCCCTCCCCTGTAAATTTCGGTAAATTTTTTATATAATTTTCAGGAAGGTTATGAAGGGGCATGGGTAGAACTAAGGGTGCATATCTTGCAGCTACTTTAGTGAAAACTCTGGGGAGTGGGGGAGGTGCTTGGCCCCCTGCTCCTCCTCCAGCAACCACCATTGGTATTACCTAATGGGGATAGGGTGTGTTATATAGAGGGTTCTTGAAGACTAAAAACAGATTCTTAGCTTCTTCTGGAGATGAGAGAAGCGAAGACGAGTGAACGGAGATGCGAGGACTTAGCTCTTTGGATTTGCAGGAGACGTAATCAGGGGATCCCGTGGGTGCGAGATTTGAGTATATAGTATACTCTTCAAGACTTGGTGAGGTCGAGAAGTCTGAAAGGAGAGTCAGTGGGATATCAACTGCTAATAAATTTACTGTCGAGCTTTTACCTTTGTGTTCGAAAAAGGTTTTCAGAAGGATTTCACTTTTAACCACATGGCTGAATAAAAATGAATTAGTGGTTTCGGGAGGTGTGCTATGCGAAGTTGAAGTTTCACAAGCACTTTTGGTCTTGGGCTGCGGGTGTTTAACCTGATAGACTCTAGTAGTCGGCTTAAGAGAACCTCTAGCTTTTAGTATTTTTTCGGGATCTGAAACAGGCGTGGTCTGCTTGTTCTCTGGGTTTTGTCTGGTATTCCTTTGATCGTATGCTAGCTTACTTATATGTAGAGTCGCCAAGTGAAAGATAAGAAAATCCTTTAGAAAGTGTTCACTCTTTGTTCACTATCAAAGGGTGAAACTTGAAAATATGTCGTTCTTCCCAGGGAAAAGGTTTTGTAACTTCATCCCCGACAACAGTGCCAAAAAGATGTTGTTCCAGAGTCTGTACTTAAGGCTTTAAAAAGTACAGTGTCTAGGCATCCGAAAGCCAGTAATATGTAAAAAGGAGGGTATATCTTTGGGAAAAGAAGCTAGGGTTGATTTCTAAGCTATCGCTACCTGGCTTCCAACTGTTCCTGGATGTTTATATCCCTTTCAATTGCAGCCCATGAACATTCAAGTTCTACCTGGGTATTAGCCTTTTTAAGTATGGTATCAAAGAGATTTAAAGTGATGTGGGTTTGATCTATCAAGTCGGGTTCAATATTGGGTTGTCTTACAACAGGGAGAGTCATAGAGGAACAAAAAAATTTAAAGAACTCCGAAAGTTTTTATGTTGTATCAATTTGAGTTTATAAAAGAGAACTTTAGAAATCAATATTAAAAGCAAATTGCAAACCAAAGGCCTTTTTCCATAACTGCGTTATATTCGAAATAAAAGGTGTGTGAATTATGGGAAAAACATTAAGTTGTCTATAGAATAAGGCTCCTATCGATAGAGAATCTCACTCTATAAACAGAACAAGGAAATAAGATAAAAAATGGTCTGATGAAGCATAAAATATGACAACCTAAATATTTACAGGTCTTGTACCTGCTGGTAGCCGATACAGAGGAAAAAATGTAAACAATAGATAGCTAAATATTAATCATTGCAGTAGAAGTTTTACTAAATTGCAATGCAACATTCATCAGATATATATAAGTGAACTAAGAATGAATATGAAATAACAGAGAGAACAAACTCATAACACAATAGTGACGGAATTAGCAATCTCTGGATTTCTTTGTATTAAGTCTCGAAAAGAGACAGTCTCTATTACAATTAATCAAAAAGGTCCAACACTTTTTTCTTTCTTCAAAATGTATATTTATACAAATTTTTATGCACTGGAATCTCAATAGTTCCATAGGTTTTCGGTTACAATCAAAAGGAGTCAAAATGTTTTGTTTCTTTTTCTCTGTTCTCATCTGGTAGACGAAACCTGCCTCTTCGCATGCTCCTTGCAAATAACGCACTTCTCCACCAGCTGTGATATCAACTTAGATGGCTTTGCTTGATTATTTGCCTCAAACATATAACAGTCTTTCGTCAATAGTGGCAGCTTTCCTTCCACCTGTTGATCTTTGGCATTGATAGAGCATAACAACATACTCGGTTTAATTAGCCATTTGTCTATTTGCACTATGTCTATTTGAGTTATTTGTGATATTTCGACTAATTCTCTTTCTTCATTTTCCTTGATATTTAGCATATATTTAGCTGTATTGATTTGACCCAATATCTCCATGCCACTGTCACCATCGGAACCCAAATAAAGATCACTTAACAAGCTGAACATTTCTTCGTAAGATTTCCTAAGCTTCATAGCTTGTTGTTTGCCTTCAGATATATTTCACTCCCATTCTTTCAACAAGATATTACCCCTGGTCTGCTCTGTGATGTGAAAACTAGAACTAATTCTTGCTTCCTTTCTGGTTGTGGCTATAATAGCCTCCTGGAAAGCCAACTGGGCTGCTCCGACATCCCTTTCTTTAAGAGAGAGGTTTTCCAACACCTGATCAATGATTTGGAAACTGCTTTGAATTGTTTCTACTTTAACAAGAAGACCTTGTTGTGCCGCCGATAACCTTTTTCTAATCTCTATTGCCTGGGATTGAAATATCCTGATATCGATTACCTGGCCTTCGACGAATTCTAGTTTGGCCCGAAGTTGGTCTATCAATTCTCCTTGCTGGCTTATCTGAGTCTGACTCGTCTGAACCTTCAACTGTGTTTGTTCAAGATCGACCTTAAGCCGCTTGATTTCTTTTTGATCTTCTATTCTTGCTTCCTCTAAAGTCGCACTCGCCTGATCTTTAGCAACAACCTCTGTTGTGGCTAGTTTAGCCTCTAGTGTCTTGATCAAATGATTTTTTCGTTTTAGATGATCTTTTAGGGTCCAGATTGAATATTGGTTCGTTGTGGCAAAAGCACCCAATGTTCCTACTATTTGCGTCATGAATTCTACTTTCTTCATATTTTTCCTACCTGGAGGCAATGGGATTGCCTACCTGTTTAGAAGATTTCCCGGGAGTAATGACCAAAGTCGGCTCGCTTGGAGGACCAGAAGCCTCATCTTCCTGTTTTGGGCCCCCAACTTGCTCTTATTTATCTTGTTGTTCTTCTTGGCCGGGTGCTGAACCTTTAGAGCCTCCGACTTCTGTTTTCTGCTCCTCTACTATCGTTGGATCTTCACCCCATAATACTTGAGGAAGGAAAATCTACCTATCCTCTTGGAATCTGACAACATCGGCCCTCTCTTCGGGCGACAGGGCTTGTATTCGAGCCAAAAATTCATCATAAGATTTTGCGCCTCAGAAAATATCATCATGAGGCTAATTCTCGTACTCAAATCTTTTAAGGCCACAATTGGCCAAATGATTACTCACGACCCTATGTGGATCGTGTTTCTTGAATTCGATATGAACCAAATTTATATCTTCTAGGGATGCCACCTCGGCCTTTGCATGCCCAAAGTCTAATAATGAATAGGTGTTTAAATGAACAGGAAAAGGTGGCCATACAGTTTTTGAAAACCCTTTCAGTTCTTTACTTATACTTCCAATCACGGTTTGCTTGGCGATCTCGCGACAAGCCATCCTGTCGGGTATAAGTAAGGGTAAATCATGCAGAGGGACGGAAGCGCCGAAAACCCTGATGTATGAAAATTCTTTCTCCACATACCACTCGGCCATTCTTCTTACATTTGTCGTGATGCTATCCAATATCCAGGGTGGCGGATTACTGAAGATGGCAACATGCATCGGTACCATTACCCAGTTGAATATTTCGTATACAAAATTCGAAGCCTTGTCCTCCCAAATATTAGAATGGTATACATGGATTGGCTCAGCATCTGATGGAGCCCAGCTCCAATTCATCAAGGGAAAAGGCATCATGGAACATATTGCGTCCATGAGATATGCGAACATAAAAAATGAAGCATCTTTCTCGCTCTCTTTCTGTGTTCGATATTCTGTAATCCAACTGGTCAGGCTATCTGATAACATTTTGGCCCAGTCAAAAGAAGAGTCTTCTGCTACTGAGTATATCAAGGGCACCCATTGGAGGAAAAAATGCGTGGTGTCTTCTCTCCTGTACAATCTATAGGTGATCATCGCTACGTATTTGAACTGTGGTTCCAAAGAAGATATGGAATAAATTTGATTGTTGTCTGCCCTGAACTTCACTGGGTGTGATACCCAATCCTTGATCAAATCAGATAAAATTTTCGCGTATTGCTCGCATTCCTTCTGTTTAAAACCATCTAGAAACTCTGCACTATACATGAAGTCTGACGTGGGTGGTAATTTGTACATCACCTGTAAGTTTCCTGGTCTAAAGGTCCCAACAATTACCTTATGATCGTTGATGATGGTTCTAGTAGGGATGTCTACATGATCTAGCACCCATCGGATCATGTCATAGTAAGGCAGAAGGCGTGGCCTGGCCGCTACTTTGTGCATATATGCCTGGAAAATGATCTTGTATTTGGTAGTCATGTTGTATTTCTCGTTGTCACTGGAATCGTCCGAACAGTTCACCACATCTGATTGCAAAACCTCTGAGACGTATGACCAGGTTCACACGGAATCAACGCTCTGAGGTGAAGTATCTGAAACATTATTAGAACCTTGTCCTGAAACCTCAGCGCTTGCCTTGGATTCTTTTCGCGGGGCCATGATAGGGGATTGTAACTTAGCTCTTCTATAATAAAAATGCGTATACATATAGAAGTTAGCTTACTGAGAAAAAATTCTCTGTGCGGGATAGAAATGAACTTTATGAATAAAATAGGAAGCAAAAAATCTATATCTTCGAACATTTAACACATCGATGTCCTTACCAACAGAACGATCCAATCATATTTAGATAGATATTTTTGCAATAAAAACCATATCCTTACGTTGTTGTTTTGCCTTATTTTCAATTAATTCCATAAAATTCGACGGTTCGTGGGACAAGATGGCGCAAGGAACATTTGAAATTACCTTGTAAACTGTGCATTATTATCATTTGCATTAAACATTGATTATGGTTAGCTTGACTTCCTTAATCAGGATTTAAATCAATCATTTCGACGTTCGTCATATCGAAACTTTCAACTCTAACCTTTCGACCCTCTAAAACCCGATATTGCGATGATTATACTTAATTAAGAAAGGACGTAACTAGGATTAAGTGTTTTAATTGATTACGCTTTAATTTATATCGCGACTTCATGACTCAAAACTTCAAAGGTATTGTTTTCGAGAGAAAAGTATGCTAAGTAACGAAATCTCGAGGAGCTTAAATCATGGTCAAGACTAATCAACCTTGACTCTAACCTGAGTTACTTAGGTAAAATTTTCGTGGCTTCATCTTTCGAAGTCTTAGCGGTAATGTTTTAGGAGAGAGTGAATGCCGAGACACGAAATCCCGACAACATTTGACTGGGGTTTACATGGTCCCATTCTTAGCTTTCACCTGAGGTAAGCTTTTGAAACTTTTTGTGACCTCGCAGATCGGGGTTTGTAAATCTTGTGACTTGTAACTCCCAAAGAGAGACATTCTGAGGTACGAAGAGAAACAACCTTCGTTTAAAGATAAAAAGTGGTAACTTATGAAACATCACATCCCCCGCTATCTCACATGTCGAGACTACTGAGATTTTCAGTAGGTGAATATCACGAAGAGAAAAAGAACTTAAGAACCAACATTTGACTTTTTAAAATAGATTTGAACAAAATAAAAAAGGCGGCTCCAACAGGCACACTGCTCTGGTCGTTATCCACAGGTATATCATCTGCGAAGGTAGATTTTCACTAGTCTATATCTACCACATTAGGATGTTAATGCATCTAAATGGAGATTATCCCTTAAATATGCCTTACTTTCTACTCAAAAGCTTGACAAAGATGTCAAAGAGAGTGGAGTCACTCTCCATAAATGAAAAGAGCAGTCTGTTTCATCAATTCTTAATTGAGACTTTAGTTATGTCTGCTTTGAGAGAATTACAAAAGCCCTAGAGTTGGCTCATGCAATCCTTAATCCTAACACACAGTCCAACAAACAGAAGAAAGGAAAATGAAAAAAGACTTTTACAC
The DNA here is from genome assembly GCA_009831015.1 of Picea engelmannii. NCBI lineage: Eukaryota > Viridiplantae > Streptophyta > Pinopsida > Pinales > Pinaceae > Picea > Picea engelmannii. Next base: position 15,635 of record WSFP011424727.1, on the reverse strand, counting down.
AGAAACAAAATATTTCAATTCATGAAACCCCTGTTAAAGAAGAAATTCCTGATATCAGGGTGACGAGGAATAACAGAGGTAAAAGACCTAAGTTGGATCCATAAATCAAAAAAAATTCTGAGGAAGATGTTAAAGGAGAAGAAGATTCAGATGAAGATTTTAATACTCAAAATACAGTCAAGAATGAATCACCATCAACCAGTAAAAGGGGCGTTGTAGTCAAAAGGACAAAGGATAAAGGTGTGTCTGCATCTCAAAAACCTAGAAGGAATTCTACTAGGGTTACCAACAAGTATAGGTTGAAGTCTAAAGCCATGTATAATCCATCGATCAAAGAAGAAAACGTCATAGTTATAGAATATCACTCTGAAGATGCTGAAGCAGGTACCAGGAAAAAGGAAAAAGGAACTCCATTGCTTAAGAAACCAGTAAACAAAGGTAAGCAATTTTTTTCATCATCTAAAGGACTTGTAACGAGAGATACAACTAGATTGGCAAAAGCTAAAGAAATTGCTAAAGGTATTAGTGAGATTCCTAAGAATAAAAAGGATTACCTTGTAGACTCAGATCACATATCAGATGTGCCTGAAGCCATGGATTCAACAAGTTCTGATGAAGAACATAGCTCAAGATTGGTTTCTAAATACCAATTTAAATCGAAAGAACCCAAGGTTGCCTTAAATCTGAATGAGCCTGCACCTTTTGAAGAGTTCTCAAAATTCAGGGTTAAAATCACAACTGATAAAGAAAGGATCAAGGAATTCCAGAAAACTGTGAGACAGTTGAAGAAAGCAAAGGCACAAATAGAACAATGGAATGCTCGTCAGCAAGAAAGGATTCAAGGTTTCAAAAAGAAGAAAAAAAAAAGCAAAGGGCTTTGCCCAAAGAACTTAGAGAAATAAACTTCAGACTCTATTGGCACAATGTCGTGCTTACCACAAAGCTCAAATAGAAAAATTCTAAAGCTACTACTATGATTATATCCTAAAGGTTTCATGAAGATTGCTACAATCATAGTTTTGATGTTTTCCAAGAAATATGGCAGTGTCTACTCTTTTTTGGCCTGTGAAATGCAGAGACCTCGAGCTGTATGACTAGATCAAACTAATCCATGTTTTGTAGAATCAAATGTAATGCTGTAAAGATCATACAATATCAAGATGTTGAGCAATGATCTATTTTTGAATTGTAAAATCTCTTTTTGAGCTAACTTCCCTAGTAGATAGATACTATTCGAATCTAGTAATTAAAAGTACACTAGATGATAGGATATGGAGGTTTTATGGATAGTTTAAATAGGCAGAGGAAGGACTGTGTTCAGGTCAAAAAATTGGAGACCTAAAGGACTTGTTCTGAAAACTCCTTGTAAGGCATTATTATTCTATTTGACACTTAATAGAAAAGGCATATGGATGGTTAGAAACCATTTTCTTCTCTGTTTTCTTTCTTCATGCTTGAATTCATTATTCAGATTGCAATGCTTTTGTTTCTTGATTGTTAATTAATACAGTGAAAAATTTACTGTGGAAATTATTTTCAAGTTTTGATATCAAGTTGATGGACTTGTTTCTTTATGATATTATAAGACAAGGATTTATGTGAAGTTGACAAATTGGAAGCTTCCTCCTCTCTTTTATTATTGGTCTACATTCATCTGTGTGACTACCTTTTAACCAGTCAATGGGATATGCTATGTTCTGATTGTGATTTTCATGTTATGTTATACTCTTGAGCCATTTTTCAACCACCTTACCCCAAAAACCAAATTATTAAAACCTTTAAAACACTTTTCAATAAATTAATGATGCCCTAGCTTGCACCCTCTCATAGTCAATGCAACTTTAGGGACTAACATTTTTGGTGTCATTGCCGGGGAAGAAGAAACGAAGATATCTTCCCTGGGGAAACGACAAGATTAGATTCAGATCTTGATGGTGACCAAGATTTTGGACATTATTTAAGACTGTGATTATTCACCTGGCGACTCCTCTATGGTAATTCTGGCTCTTAAAAGAGAAGGTAAAGTACCTAAAACTCCTCTAACTTCTTCATCATCTACCAAGAGACTAGTAACCAGGAAAATCCAGATCCTAAGCCTATTGCAGCAGTTCCAGATCCTGAAAAGTTACTAAGAAAACCTAAATTTCTTTCTAGACAATCTTCACTCTTAAAAGGAAAATTGTCTTCAGAAATTTCTCAAGGACAATCCTATGAAATCACCAAACCCAAGTAGATGAAGAGGTGAATCCTGAAAGTGAAATTAAACCTGTTATTGAGCCTGCTACAGTTTCATTCCCTTCAACTATCTCAAAATTAAATCTAGAATAGTGGAAGTTACTTACTGAACTCATTAAACGGGAATATTTATATATCTTGCCTGTGACTGAAACTTTGAGAGGTCACAACACAGATATTAAGAGTGAACCAGGGACACCTTCGTCATCTCTTGAATCTCTCACATCTGAGGATTTTAAATCACATTATTTTTCTTTTGAGAATCCTCTGTTTCTTACCCCATTATCTGATCATAGTCCAGAAGAAAAATCCTTATCTGCTAAAGATCAAGACTCGGTGATAGTACATCTAAGTTGTAATACACAAGGGAAATTTTCACCTCCAGCATCACCAATCTTGCTTACTCCCAAAGCACCAAAAATAGCTAATATGGCTGTAGACAGAATGGATGAAATAGTTGCAGCAAGGTTTGCCCCTTTGGTTCTTCCACAAGTCATGTTTTCCTTTCCACCAAATCATTATATGAGATACTTGCCCAGATTCAAAGGAGATGGAACAGTTACTGCTGAAGAGAATTTGAGTTCATTTTATAGTTTTGCAGATAATTTCAATGTAGAGCATGATGATGTGTGGATGAGATTATTCGTGCAGATTCTAAATGGGGAAGCAAGAAAGTGGTTCAGGATTTTTCCTCCTAATTCAATTGTCAATATCGTAGCCTTAGATGATGCCTTTCTTAAACATTGGGCAGACAAGAAAGAATTTTTATACTACATTACCGAATTCGGTGCTTTGAGGAAACAAGGTGAATCAATACCTGATTTTACCAAAAGGTTCAACCAGATGTATGGTAAAATTCCAGAGGAGATTAAACCTTTAGAGACATCAACTAATATCACTTTTCCAATGCATTCAATGTTGAATTTTCCTTGTTGATTAGGGAAAGAAGAGCTTCTACCCTTAGCCTGATGAAATATTTTGCTATCAAGGTAGAATCAAACATATTAGCATCAGACAAATTGAAGTCTAGAAGTGATAGAGACAGGAAAAAGAAAAAGGAAGAGTTGCCTTCATCTTCTAATTCAGCATCTGATTCTAAGATGGATGAAACGGCTAAGATGTTGAAAACTCTAACATCTGAAATGGCAAGGTTGAAGATGGAACAAAAACAACCCAGTAGACCTGCACAAGAGAGTGGTTACAGAAATCCAAATCGATTCAGGAGACCAAACAATGCACCTCAAATCTTACCAAGAGAAAGAAAAAACCAATATGACCAAAACGTTTTGCCTCCTTTTCATAATAATGCAGTAGATGAGGAGGAGGATGAAGATGATACATAAGAAGACCCTGTAGTTCATTTGAATGATTCTGAATCATCTCCTCTACATGTGACACAACAGTATTATGAAGATGCTTTGATTGCAAACCAGTTTAAGGAAGGGGATGAAGATGAGATCGTCCAAAAGGAACCTAAAAGGAAAAAATACAATATCATATCTGGTTTGAATGCACCTAAAGTAGATACACATGTTTCCAAAGAAGTCCAGTACTCTAGTTAAAACATGAATTATCAAAGGAAGTCCCAAGATTCAAGATGATCAACCGTTGAAACAACCTGCCAAGGATAGCACTGTTGACATAAAGGAACTAGAAAAAAACATTTTTTCTTTTAGTTTAGAACACGAAATCAACAAAATCAAGATTCCAGTGCCATTATTAGAACTCATGAAAACAGGACCCTTCAGAAAGACTATCCTCAAGGCTCTATAGGCTCCAACTCATGTCACCGTTTCAGATACAGTCAATCTAGAGGATGAAAACCCTGCTATAACTATTGAACCTCACATTGAAGACAGAATTGATGCCTCTCCACCATTCTACATTTCATTAAATGTCCATGACAAGATATTTCACAACTTCTTAATGGATTCTGGTGCCTCGCATAATGTCATGCCTAAGGTGGTGATGGAAGAATTAGGGTTGGACATTACTAGACCATATCATGATCTATATTCTTTTGACTCCAAGAAAGTCAAATGCCTTGGAGTTGTGAAAGATGTGGTTGTTACTCTTTCCCAATTACCTATGCAAAGTGTGGTATTAGATTTTATTGTGGTTGACATACCACCAAAGTTTGGAATGCTTCTTTAAAGATCTTGGGCCAAGAAGGTAGGTGGTACTCTACAGATGGACCTTAGCTATGCAACCATACCTGTTGCTGGTGGGGAACAACGGAGATTATACATAGAAGTTAGATTGGCTTATTTGGTAAGTGATCACAATAATCCCACTAATCATCCTATATATGTTGTAGAAGATGATCTTGGTTCTTCCATTTTTTATGTGAGTGATGAGATGGCAGAAGTATCAGTCATAAAGACAACAACTGCAGTTGGAGACAGTAAAGACAATTTTGTTTGGAAAATGTATTTTGACAGAGCATGTTTTAAAGAAGGTTTTTGAGCTGGCATTGTTTTCATTTACCCTACCAAGGAGGTTATTCCTATGTCATATAAACTTGAATTTGACACCACTAATAACATCAGTGAGTATGAAGCCTTGTTGTTAGGTTTGAAAGCTGCTAGAGATATGGGTATAGATAAGTTGTCTGTTTTTGGAGACTCGGAACTTATTATTCATGAGATCAAGAATATATATCAAACCAAACAACAAAGGTTAAAACAATATAGAAATGAGGTGTGGGATTATGTGGATAATTTCGTTTTGGCATTCAATATTACTTTTGTGAGCATAAATTTAAATCAACAGGTTAACTCTTTGGCACTTGCAGCTAGCAACTTTAAAACTCCGATGTTTCCTAATCTGAAGTTCGAAGTTGAAGTCAGACACATACCCTCAATACCAGATAATATAAAACATTGGCAGGTTTTTAAAGATGATGAGGAAATTCAAAGATTTTTTAAAACTATTGAAGAGTTTTCTAACATTTCAATAGATCAAGATGACGAAAATGGTGAAGCAGAAATACATGCTGCAGAAGTCCTTCAAGATAATATTGTTGGCCACAAAATCATTGAACTGAAGACAAACCATCTGCCCAAAGGTTTGGTTCCACTAGAGATGTTGTTCGATCATAATGGTGTTTCCAGGAAGGTTTTCAAAAATAGAAAACCTTATCCACAAGTATATCACCTGCGAAGGTAGATTTTCACTAGTCTATATCTACCACATTAGGATATTAATGCATCTAAATGATGATTATCCCTTGAATCTGCCTTACTTTCTACTCAAAAGATTGACAAAGATGTCAAAGAGAGTGCAGTCACTCTCCACCAATGCAAAGAGTAGTTTATTTCATCAAGTCTTAATTAAGATTTTAGTTATGTCTTCTTTGAGAGAATTACAAACACCCTGGAGCTGGCTCATGCAATCCTTAAATCATAACACACAGTCCAACAAATAGAAGAAAGGCAAAGGAAAAAAGATTGTTACACATAAACAAAATATTTCAATTGATGAAACCCCTGTTAAAGAAGAAATGTCTGGTATCAGGGTGACGAGGGATAGCAGAGGTAAAAGACCTAAGTTGGATCCATAAATCGAAATGTTTTCTGAGGAAGATGTTAAAGGGGAAGAAGATTCAAATGAAGATTTTAATACTCAAACTACAGTCAAGAATGAATCGCCATCAACCAGTAAAAGGGGCGCTATAGTCAAAAGGACAAAGGATAAAGGTGTGTCTGTGTCTCAAAAACCTAGAAGGAATTATACTAGGGTTACCAACAAGTACAGGTTGAAGTCTAAAGCCATGTATAATCCATCGATCAAAGAAGAAAATGTCATAGTTATAGAATATCACTCTGAAGATGTTGAAGCAGGTACCAGGAAAAAGGAAAAAGGAACTCCATTTCTTAAGAAACCAGTAAACAAAGGTAAACAAATTTTTTCATCATCTACAGGACTTGTAACGAGAGCTACAACCAGATTGGCAAAAGCTAAAGAAATTTCTAAAGGTATCAGTGAGATTCCTGAGAATAAAAATGATTACCTTGTAGACTTAGATCACATATCAGATATGCCTGAAGCCATGGATTCAACAAGTTCTGATGAAGAACATAGCTCAAGATTGGTTTCTAAATACCAAGTTAAATCGAAAGAACCCAAGGTTGCCTTAAATCTGAATGAGTCTGCACCTTTTGAAGAGTTCTCAAAATTTAGGGTTAAAATCATAACTGATAAAGAAAGGATCAAGGAATTCCAGAAAATAGTGAGACATTTGAAGAAATAAAAGGCACAAATAGAACAATGGAATGCTCGTCAGCAAGAAAGGATTCAAGGTTTCAAAAAGAAGAAAAAAAAAGGAAAGGGCATTTCTCAAAGAACTCAGAGAAATAAACTTCAGACTCTATTGGCACAATGTCGTGCTTACCACAAAGCTCAAACAGAAAATTGCTAAAGCTACTGTTGTGATTCTATCCTAAAGGTTTCATGAAGATTGCTACAATCATAATTTTGACATTTTCCAGGAAATATGGCAGTGTCTACTCATTTTTTGTCTATGAAATGCAAATACCTCGAACTATATGACTAGATCAAACTAATCCGTATTTTGTAGAATCAAATGTAATGCTGGCAAGATCATACAATATCAAGTTGTTGAGCAATGATCTATTTTTGGATTGTAAAAGCTATTTTTGAGCTAACTTCCCTAGTAGATAGATACTATTTGGATCTAGGAATTAAAAGTACACTAGATGATAGGATCTGGAGGTTTTATGGATAGTTTAAATAGGCAAAGGAAAGACTGTGTTCAGGTTGAAAAATTGGAGATCCAAAGGACTTATTCTGAAAACTCCTTGTAAGGAATTATTATTCTATTTGACACTTAATAGCAAAGGCATATGGATGGTTAGACACTCTTTTCTACTCTATTTTCTTTCTTCATGCTTGAATTCATTATTCAGATTGCAATGCTTTTGTTTCTTGATTGTTAATTAATACAGTGAAAAATTTACTGTGGAAATTATTTTCAAGTTTTGATATCAAGCTAATGGTCTTGTTTCTTTATGATATTATGAGACAAGGATTTATGTGAAGTTGACAAATTGGAAGCTTCATCCTCTCTTTTATTATTGGTCTAAATTCATCTATGTGACTACCTTTTAACCAGTCAATGGGACATGCTATGTTCTGATTGTGATTTTCATGTTATGCTATACTCTTGAGCCAGTTTTCAACCACATTACCCCAAAAACCAAATCTTTAAAACCTTTAAAACACTTTGCAATAAATTGATGATGCCCTAGATTGCACCCTCTCACAGTAAATGCAACTTTAGGGACTAACATTTTTGGCACCATTGGTAGGGACGAAGAAATGAAGATATCTTCCCTGGGTAAATGACAAGATTAGATTCAGATCTTGATGGTGAACAAGATTTTGGACATTATTTAAGACTGTGATTATTCACCTGACGACTCCTTTGTGGTAATTCTGGCTCCTAAAAGAGAAGGTTAAGGACCTAAAACTGCTTTAACTTCTTCATCATCTACTAAGAGACCAGTAACCAGGAAAAATATGGATCCTGAGCCTATTATAGCAGTTCCAGATCTTGAAAAGTTACTAAGAAAACCTAAATTCTTTTTGGACAATGTTCACTCTTAAAAGGAAAATTGTCTTCAGACAGTTCTAAAGGACAATCCTCTGAAATCACCAAAACCCAAGTAGATGAAGAGGTGAATCCTGAAAATGAAATTAAACCTGTTATTGAGCCTGCTACAGTTTCATTCCCTTCAACTATCTCAGAATTAAATCTAGAACAGTGGAAATTACTTACTGAACTCATTAAACAGGAATATTCAACATCTGATTCTAAGATGGATGAAATGGCTAAGATGTTGAAAACTCTGACATATGAAATGGAAAGGTTGAAGATGGAACAAAAATAGCCCAGTAGACCTACATAGGAGAGTGGTTATAGAAATCCAAATCAATTCAAGAGGCCAAACAATGCACCTCAAATCTTACCAAGAGAAAGAAAAAACGAAGATGACCAAAAGGTTTTGCCTCCTTTTTAGAATAATGCAGTAGATGAGGAGGAGGACGAAGATGATACAGAAGAATACCATGCAATTCATTTGAATGATTCTAAATCATATCCTCTACATGTGACACATTAGGATTATGAAGATGCTTTGATTGCAAACCAGTTTGAGGAAGGGGATGAAGATAAGATCATCCAAAAGGAACCTATAAGGAAAAAATAAAATCTCATATCTGGTTCGAATGCACCTAAAGTAGATACACCTGTTTCCACAAAGAAGACCAGTACTCCAGTTAAAACAAGAATTATGAAATGAAGTCCCAAGATTCAAGATGATCAACCATTGAAACAACCTGCCAAGGATAGTACTGTTGACATAAAGTTACCAGACATAAACATTTCTTCTTTCAGTTTAGAACACAAAAACAACAAAATCAAGATTTCAGTGCCATTATTAGAACTCTTGAAAATAGAACCCTTCAAAAGGACTGTCCTGAAGGCTCTACAGGCCTCAGCTCATGTCACCTTTTCAGATACAGTCAATCTAGAGGATGAAAACCCTGCTATAACTATCGGACCTCACATTGAAGACAAAATTGATGCCTCTCCACCATTCTACATTTAATTAAATGTCCATGACAAGATATTGCACAACTGCTTAATGGATTCTAGTGTCTCACATAATGTCATGCCTAAGGTGGTGATGGAAGAATTAGGGTTGGACATTACTAGACCATATCATGATCTATATTCTTTTGACTCCAAGAAAGTCAAATACCTTGGAGTTATGAAATATGTGATTGTTACTCTTTCCCAATTACCTATGAAAAGTGTGGTATTAGATGTTATTGTGGATGATATACCACCAAAATTTGGAATGTTTCTTTCAAGTTCTTGGGACAAGAAGGTAGGTGGTACTCTACAGATGGACCTTAGCTATGCAACCATACCTGTTTTTGGTGGGGAACAATAGATATTATACAGAGAAGATAGATTGGCTTATTTGGTAAGTGATCACAATAATCCCACTAATCATCCTATATATGTTGTAGAAGATGATCTTGGTTCTTCTATTTTTCATATGAGTGATGAGATGACAGAAGTATTAGTCAGAAAGACAACAACTGCAGTTGGAGACAGTAAAAACAATTTTGTTTGGAAAATATATTTTGACTGAGCATGTTCTAAAGAAGGTTCTAGAGCTGGCATTGTCTTCATTTCCCCTACCAAGGAGGTTATTCCTATGTCATATAAACTTGAATTTGACACCACTAATAACATCAGTGAGTATGAAGCCTTACTGTTAGGTTTGAAAGCTGTTAGAGATATGGGTATAGATAAGTTGTCTATTTTTGGAGACTCGGAACTTATTATTCACTAGATCAAGAATATATATCAAACCAAACAGCAAAGATTAAAACAATATAGAAATGAGAAGTGGGATTATGTGGATAATTGTTTTTTGGCATTCAATATTACTTTTGTGCACATAAATTTAAATCAACAGGCTGACTCTTTGGCACTTGCAGCTAGCAACTTTAAAACTCCGATGTTTTCTAATATGAAGTTCGAAGTGGAAGTTAGACACAGACCCTCAATACCAGATAATATAAAACATTGGCATGTTTTTAGAGACAATGAGGAAATTCAAAGATTTTTGAAAACTATTGAAGAGTTTTCTAAAATTTCAATAGATCAAGATGATGAAAATGGTGAAGTAGAAATACATACTGCAGAAGTGCTTCAAGATACTATTGTTGGCCACAAAATCATTGAACTGAAGACAAACCATCTGCCCAAAGGTTTGGTTCCACTAGAGAGGCCATTCGATCACAATGATGTTTCCAGGAAGGTTGTTATCTAAACAGAAGAAACGGATGTAGTAGAATGTGACATTAGTCCGAATGCAAACCCCAGGTTGGTCAAAATATCTAGAAAAATGTCACAAAAATATAAAGAAGCATATGTTGAATTGATGAAACAATATTTAGATATATTTTCCTAGTCTTATGAAGATCTGAAAGTGTTTGATACAGAGATTATTCAACACAAAATTCCTCTGAAACCTGAATCAAAAGCCGTTAAGAAAAAGTTCAGGCAATTAAATCCTTTATTGTTATCTATAATAGAAAAGGAGCTGAAATGGTTGTTGGAAGCAAAAAGGATAGTGCCACTGAGATACTCAGAATGGGTAGCCAACCTTGTACCTATCAGGAAGAAGAACGAAGAGATAAGGCTCTATGTGTACTTCAGGAATATAAACAGGTGCTCTTTGAAAGACAATTATCCATTACCAAAAATGGATTATATCTTACAAAGAGTTGTCGGTGCAAAGTGGATCTCTATGCTTGATGGATACTCAGGGTACAATCAAATATCAGTAATGGAAGAGGACAAAAGGAAAACAACTTTTACCACTCCTTGGGGCACTTTTATGTATGAAAAGATGCCTTTTGGATTGATGAACGCAGGAGCCACATTCCAAAAGGATATGGACATCGCTTTCATTGGGGAGAAAGACAGATTTGTGGTTATTTACCTTGATGACATCACTATATTTTCATCATCCGACGAAGAACATTTACAACATCCGACGAAGAACATTTACAACATCTGATGAAGAACATTTATAACACTTGACGCAGACCTTTGAGAAGTGCAGGAGGTATGGTATATCACTTAATCCCAAAAAATCACATTTTTCCATGGAGGAAGGAAAGCTTTCAGGACACATCATTTCACCTGAAAGTATTAAAATAGATCCTGAAAGAGTAAAGGATATCCAACAAATAGACATTCCAAGAAACAAAAAGTCTATTCATTCCTTCATTAGTAAAATTAACTTTTTAAGGAGGTTTATACCTAACTTTGCAAAGATTATCAAGTACATTACTAACATGTTGAAAAAGGATGCACAAATTAAGTGGATACCAGAAGAGAAATAATCCTTTGACAAGATCAAGTAGGCTATTGTTCAGGCACCTGTTCTAATTAACCCAGATCATTCCAAATAATTCATGATTTTTTCATTTCAATCAGAAAATACCATAGTTGTTGTTCTTCTGCAAAGAAATGAGCAAGGATATGAGTAGCCCATCTCCTTCTTTAGAAAAACCCTCAGAGACTCTGAATTGAAGTAGGATATAATAGAAAAATAGGCCTACGCCTTGGTAAAGGCTCTGAAATCCTTCAGAGTATATGTTCTTCAATCTAAGATTACAACTTATGTCCCAAGCAGTGCAGTCAAAGAAATATTGGTTCAGCCTGATTGTGATGGAAAGCGAGGGAAATGGATAACAAAAATCCTGGAGTATGATCTCACCATAAATCCTACTCAACTGATAAAAGGACAAGGCCTTTCCAAATTAATGACAGAATCTAATTGCAAAGCAATTGGGTTGTACCATCTTTCATACAAAACATAGGATTCTTCTGTCCAGATTGAAGAAACAAATTCACAGGTAAACAACAAGTATTTTTCTTCACCATGGTACAAAGATATTGGTTTTTTTTATGAACTTTCAATCTCCCCAATAGTTGGATAAATCCAAATTTAGATCATTAAAGTTAAGAGCAGTAAAGTACTACATTGTTGATCAGGCCCTATTCTGGAAAGACCCTAACGATTTTATGTTGAGGTGTGTTGATGAAAAAGAAGCTAAACAAATTTCTCATGATCTGCATCATGGTGTCTTTGGAGGCCATCATCATTGGAAAGCTAATGCCTTCAAGATTCTTAGTGAAGGCTATTACTGGCCAGTTCTATTCTCAGATATTTTTTCTCAGGTCAGGGCATGTGAACCCTGTCAGAAATTTGTTGAAAGCAGAAACTTATATCTTTGCCTTTGAAACCAATCATCACCCATAGACCATTTCAATAGAGGGGATTGGACTCATTGAAGATATTAATCTGTCATATTCAAGACAACATATATGGATTCTTACAACCACAAATTATTTTACAAAGTGTATCGAAGCAATTCCGACTCGGAATACAACAGACAAGGTAATCATGGAATTTCTAGGAGGATATATTTTTTCCGGGTTTGGTTGTCCTAAAAAACTGGTCACTGATAATGCACATGATTTTAAATTGAATTCCATGATTGCATTATGCAATAAGTATAGTATCAAATTGGTTCATTCTACTCCCTACTACCCCCGAGGGAACGGATTGACATAATCTTCCAATAAGAATCTGATAAGGATTATCAAAAAACTACTAGAAGAAAATAAAAAATAGAGGGATTCCAAGTTAAAGTTTTCCATTTGGGTTGATCGTATCAGCAACAAGAAGTCCATTGGGACATCTCCTTTCCAGATGGTATATGGGACATAAGCTATTCTTCCAACTCAATTGGGCCTAGCAGTTTTAAAGTTTCTACAAGAAGAGTTAGAAGAACCCAATGATATCCAAAAGATAATTTTTTAGATGATTGAAGTTTAGCAGGTCAGAGAACAGGTGAATCAGAAAGATGATTCTCACTAGAGAAATGTCAAGGCTACATTCGATAAGGGAACTAAGAAATATATTTTCAATGAGGGAGATTTGGTGTTAAGATGGGATGCCAGGAGAGAGGATAAATCAAAACATGGTAAGTTTGATAACCTATGGTATGGTCCTTTTAGAATAGACAAGGTAATGAACAATAACACTTTTCTCCTGCATAATTTAGACAACACAAAAAAATTTGGGGGCCCAACGAATGGGAGGTTCTTGAAGCACTATTTTCTCTAGTGACTCACTAGTTTTTCAGTTAGTACAGTAGGTTTTCTTTTCAATAAAGACTCCATATACCCAATGTACTTGTTTTTATAGTTATGCTGAGAATAAAAGATTGACAGATGCAGGGAGATCATTGAATCAGAGATAAAGGAAAAGGCATTGGTCTGTAGTTCTTGGAGTTTATTATAAAAACTCCATCCCCTAAAGGAGTCAGTGTTAGTCTCTAATTTTTTCTTTTGATTTTGTGAGAAATCCTAATCCCAAACCCTTCCTACCTGCACTTCATTATCTGCTTCCATTTGATTTCAATCATTGTTTTTAGCTTGTTATGGTTTTCATTTCATCTTTTTGAATAATTTATTTAAGTTTGGAGTTGTAAGAAACAATTTTAAATGATGTGTCACTTTATATTCCTATTTGAACTTTACAAATTCAAATTATGCTAAGACATTAATAGCACTACTGGAATAGCATTATTCCCATAGCACAAAGATAATCATGCCTTAATATGTGCCCATCACCCAGATTTCGTTATGATGACACAGATCGTGGTTTGAGAGTTCGCATGTGTCCCACAATAGTTTTGGAATCATTTTTTGATTTAAACCAATACATGATTGGATTTCTCTGTACTCGCAAAGGAATCATTTCAAATCGTCCAATTCTCAATGATCATTATATTGAACCTGCCATTCTATGTCTAATTTTGCTGAATTTTAGGCACAGGTATTTGCTCATAAGAATAGTTATATACTAACATATTGAAGGTGGCAAATTCAAAATCTGAATCGTGCCAGTTATAGCATTGTGTTTTGATGGCACCTAAAAGGAGTGGACAGGTAGTCAGATTAGAACCTGAGGGTGCTGAACTCCTCGAATATTATCCTCAGATGGCTCAAGGGTTTAGAGATGCCAGGTGGTTTGAATTCCTTACCACTTTTAAAGGTTACGACGAGAAGGTCTCCATGGAGTTTGCACTAAACTTTGATGGTCACGAGGTGGAGATCGGGAAGATATTGATGCTGGTGACAGAACAGACAATTGCTAAAGCTTGTAGATTGGTGGTTGGAGGAGAAAGATGGTGGAAGAAAGAGCATGTGGTTACAGAGTTTGTCAATCAATTCCTGCTTCCAGATAAGAAAAATCCAAATTGGAGAAGGGGAGTTCCTCGTAGCTAGATTAGACCTGAATGGCACACTGCTTTGATCATTATCCATGGGTATATCACTTGCAAAGGTAGATTTTCACTAGTCTATATCTACCACATTAGGATATTAATGCATCTAAATGGCGATTATCCCTTAAATCTGCCTTACTTTCTACTCAAAATCTTGACAAAGATGTCAAAGAGAGTGCAGACACTCTCCACCAATGCAAAGGAATCCTGTTTCATCAAGTCTTAATTAAGAATTTAGTTATGTCTGCTTTGAGATAATTACAGAAGCCGTGGAGCTGGCTCATGCAATCCTTAAATCCTAACGCACAGTCCAACAAACAGAAGAAAGGTAAAGAAAAAATTATTGTTACACAGAAACAAAATATTTCAATTGATGAAACCCATGTTAAAGAAGAAATGCCTGATATCGGGGTGACAAGGAATAGCAGAGGTAAAAGACCTATGTTGGATCCAGAAATCAAAATGTTTTCTAAGGAAGATGTTAAAGGGGAAGAATATTCATATGAATATTTTAATACTCAAACTACAATCAAGCATGAATCACCATCAACCAGTAAAAGGGGCATTGCAGTCAAAAAGACAAAGGATAAAGGTGTGTCTGCGTCTCAAAAACCTAGAAGGAATTCTATTATGGTTACCAACAAGTACAGGTTGAAGTCTAAAGCCATGTATAATCCATCGATCAAAGAAGAAAATGTCATAGTTATAGAAGATCACTCTGAAGATGTTGAAACAGGTACCAGGAAAAATGCAAAAGGAAATCCATCTCTTAAGAAACCAATAAACAAAGGTAAACAAATTTTTTCATCATCTACAAGACCTATAACGAGATCTACAACCAGATTGGCAAAAGCTAAAGAAATTTCTAAAGGTATCAATGAGACTCCTGAGAATAAAAAGGATTACCTTGTAGACTCAGATCACATATCAGATGTATCTGAAGCCATGGATTCAACAAGTTCTGATGAAGAACATAGCTCAGGATAGGTTTCTAAATACCAAGTTAAATCGAAAGAAACCAAGGTTTCGTTAAATCTGAATGAGTCTGCACCTTTTGAAGAGTTCTCAGAATTCAGGGTTAAAATCATAACTAATAAAGAAAGGATCAAGGAATTCCAAAAAACAGTGAGACAAATGAAGAAAGAAAAGGCACAAATAGAACAATGGAATGCTCGTCAGCAAGAAAGGATTCAAGGTTTCAAAAAAGAGAAAAAAAAGCAAAGGGCGTTGCTCAAAGAACTCAGAGAAATAAACTTTAGGCTCTATTGGCACAATTTCATGCTTACCACAAAGCTCAAACAGAAAAATGTTAAAGATACTGCTGTGATTATATCCTAAAGGTTTCATGAAGATTGCTACAATCATAATTTTGATGTTTTTCAGGAAATATGGCAGTGTCTACTCATTTTTGGCCTGTGAAGTGAAAAGACCTCAAACTGTATGACTAGATCAAACTAATCCCTGTTTTGTAGAATCAAATGTAATGCTGG
>WSFP011424715.1:0-22453 GCA_009831015.1 Picea engelmannii | reverse complement strand
GATGAAAGACAGAGGTTAAAGCTGAAGTGGTTGAAAGTGTTGGAGAAAACCGACCTTCTTGGCTTGACACCTTAAAGGAAGAGATTGCTAACCTGAAATAGGTTTCAAGCTAAATTAATTATTTTTTAGAGAATTTTGCGATGATGTAGACAAGTGGCGTTCAGTGTAGAATCTCGAATATGTCAGTTTTTTTTTATTTGTAATGTTCCCTAGAAAATAGGAGCTCAGTTGTTGTACGTTACTCCTTCCATGGCCACTGTCTATTTTTGGAATTTTGGGGAAGATGATCCATTTTGAATTCCCTATGTAATGTATCTATATATACTATCAAAAGGATAAATGAAGGGTTGTACTTATCAGAGAGGGGCCTTCCCTCGTAGCAGGAGAACTTTGTAATTTTCTGGAGCTGAATTGAATACATATGCAGAAGCTTTTGAAGTCTCTATGGAAAGATTCTAATGGTGGTAATATACGTTTTGTCTCATTTCATTGTATGTATTTCCTGTGTTCTTGAATTTCACTTACACTGTCTTCTGTTTAAATTGGATATTTAAAAGCTCAGAATTCATCTTGTGATGCTCTCTATTTAAGAAATTTAAACTGTGTGTATTTTTTCTTAACTATTTCATAATTCATTCCAATAATGCTCTGATGCAGTTATTTGTTTTCTCCTTCCTCTTACACCCTGCTTAAATACAATTTACAACTCAGATTCATTGCCTCATTTAGCCTTTATCCTCTAGAGATTTCTATCGGCCAGTCATTGTTTTCATTCACTTTCAGAATTTCAAATCCATATCCCTAAGTGTCCCTCCTCTTCTTGGCCAACAAATTTATAAAAAAACCCCAAAACAAACGAAATCTAGCCACTGATTGCCAAAGAAATATTAAGTGACACGAGAGAGCTCTCTCTGAGCTGAGCAGGCTAGTTCCTTGCTCTAAAGCTGGTTGAAACAGTTACCTATGTTGTTCGTCTATCAACCAGACAAAATTTACAGAGTACTAACATTCTTGTGCCGTTACCGGGGATGAAATTGAAAAATTTTCCTTGGGAAAGAATGACATGGTTGAGTTCTAAGGTTTGAGAGAAGTAGACACTTAGGCACTTATTGGCTGTATTCCTGCTCTGGTGACTCCACACATCAAAAAATCAGTTTGAAGGTGATTCCACTGGTAGAAGAATATATAAATTTTAATTTTCACTGGCAACTCCACTCTCAATGCAGAATCTAGTTTCCAAAACATCATTGGCGACTCCACTGTCCGAAGATGAGATCCATTGATAGAGGTATGAAAAGGCACCATGGAAGAAAACAAGTACTTAAAGTTGGGGTTTTTCCAAGGAATTATATTGTTTGTTGTAAATTACCTCTAGTCCTTTCCTGAACATGCTAAACAAATTGTTCTTCACCTACTGCATGCAAATGATGATCATGATAATCTTGAAATTGTATATCCTCCTCTTACAATTATATAGATATCCCCTCAATTCATCACTGATTTTGATCAAAATCTCCCATATGAGCCATATGATAACCACAACTAAGTTGATAAGCCTCATGAGACCAAGGCTGATATTTCACCTCCTATACTTGATACAACACCCTCCAAGACCCATCACATATACAGACCCTTAAAATTTTCCTCCAAAGCACAATAAATACCTACATGTGTTTGATGGAGAACTTGGTGCCATCACAGCTGAAAAACACATCTGAGAGTTCGACCATTTTATAGATTTGTTTGAGATTGACCATGTCGATGTTTGTATGAGGGATTTTTCTCAATCCTTGAAAGGAGATACCAAAGAATAGTTTAAACATTTTCAACCAGGGACAATTAGCTTGTGGGAATAATTGAAGAGTGTTTTTTCAAAGTTCTGGGGTAAGAAGAAATCTTTAGACCTACAACTTACATAATTCTATTCCTCAAAAGGAAAATCAATGAGACCATTTCCAAATTCAGTAGAAGGTTTTCCAGTATTTACTATGATCTTCCCAAAGAAATTCAACCCACTGAAGGTGCTGCCATGCTCTAATATGAAACTACTCTTCACCCAGATTTGTCTTTCCTCCTGATGGAAAGAAGACCCGAGACATTACAACAATTGTTCAATGATGCTCAAGAGATTCAACACAATATCCTAGCATGTAAACAGATTCAAAATGAGGATTTGGATGTTAAAGAACATGACAGTGAATATGAACAGAAAATAGTTGATTGGCATATTAAGCAGAGAGTTGATAATATACTAGGTCCTCTTGAAGTTTCCAATGCTAATGATGTTGAAAAAGGTTATATTCCACTTATTGAAAGAGGAGGTTCCGATTTAGCTTCTTATCCATCCCATGATAAGAATGAAGCTGATTGCTTTATGTATACATTTGTAGACAGTCAAGAAGATGAATTTGTAAATCATCTTGTTGAAGAGTAGGTTGATGTTCCAAGATTTTCCTTGTTAGATGACATCACATATGTTGTTGATTTGCCTATATATGATGAATATGATGACGATTATGATGTTGAATTCCTTGAAAAACCAACTGCATGTTCTCTATAAAAAAATGTTCATTTTCAGTAGTGTAATGAGAGCAATAAACCTATATATCATAGTTACAAAGAAGAAAGTGTTGAATCAACTGAAGGAAATTATTTACCTTTATGCTTTTCTTCATTTAATTTGTTGAAAGAAAATTCTAAGATCATCATTGAAGCAAATGAATGTGTGTTGATGCCAAATCACACTGATTCACTGGAACGAGTTGACAAGAAATTGAAACAATCTTCCCATGTGTTTGATGACCCTGTCACTTATTATGTAGAAGTTCTTGTCAATTCAAAATTACAGCCATTGGTCAAAGATGAACCTGAAAATGAGTGTGTTTAGTAATCCAAAGAAATTGAAAATTGTGCATATGACAACAATGAAGAAAATGAAGAAGGCTTTAAATAAGGTGAAAGAACCTTGCCACTATGTTTTTCTTCTTTCAAATCGTTGAAGCAAAATTTTTATAATGTTTCAAATCATAAATCCTCTAGACATGATGTTGAATATTCAGAATACAATGGACTTGCAAATGAAGACCATCTTCCATTATGTTTTTCTTCCTTTGAATTGTTGAAAGAAAATCACGAGATAACAAAGAAAGCAGGAAAGTCTGACTGCAATGATGCTGCTTTACATGAGAAAATTGTTGTCAGTAAGGAAGGTCAACAACCTTCACATGCATTTAATGATCATATGGATGATTATATGGAAGGTTATTTCAGTTCCTATTTGTAGCCTATGCTCAACTACCAGCTTGAAAATGCAGATGACGCTGATCAAGAAATTGTGGTTAAAGGTCAGTTTCCTTCTTCTGAACTGAATGAAAATATACAACAAGATTTCCAACAAGACAAAGTGTTTCAAAGTTGTATTTCTTCCCCTATGAATGATGTGGTTGTTCAAATTCTAAGTGGACTAGACAAAGATGAGGATTTTGAAACTGCCTTTATGGAGACTTCAAGCAGTGAACAAACAACTAACATAGAGTTTCAGGAAATCAAAAAGACAATGTATGCCACTTTCCAATCAGAAATACATAAAGATAATGAAGAGGAAGTTGTTTTATTTGATTCACCTAAAAATCATGGTTTTGATAAAACATCCATTAGAAATCTGGAATGTGAAATAGTTCATGTTGTTAGCTTTCCACATTTGCAAGAATATTATGAACAAGAACTTATTCCCCTTCATTCATTTGTACGCCAAAATGACAGTCCTCAAGAAAATTTCCAAAAGGTTAGTAAAACCAAACCATAATTGTTTGATGAACACGAGGATAGTCTTGATACACATAATCTGGATGTCATATCTGGGGATGTCCAAGGATGTATGCATGCTTTTGTTGATATGCATGGAAGAGTAGACAAACCTATTGCTTCCATTTCATTTGAAAATGTTCTCAGAGTAGAAGAAATAGAGCAAGAACAACAAACAATTATGAAAGAGGCTTGTCTTTCTATTTTTGTTCATAAAGAAGAAATGATTTTCCATGGTTTTCATGACCCTGTGGCATGTTATATGGAAAATTATAACAATCAACACTTAATTCTTATGATGGATTGTACGCTCAAAGATGAAGATCATGGAAAATCAACGTCAGTATTAGATATGGGTTGTTTTACACCAGAGGTTTCTTTTCAACCAATGCCGTCTTTTGGTTCAGGAGGTTGTTACTTCTAGCAATCTCAGCAGATTTATCAGCCTCTTGATGGAAATTGATAGGGTAAATCACATGAAAGACAGACTGCAGTGGAAGAAGTGAAACATGTTTTTGGTCTTATGCATGTGTTGAAGGATCCATTTGCAATTTTGCTAGAAAAAATAAATGGTCCCAATGTTTTTGAAATTCTAAGATTCAAATTCATATATAACTTCTCGAATGGGTTAACAGTGAACATGCTTACGAGAAATCATGTGCAAAGAAAACAAGAAGTGGGTAAAATGCTAGCATGGCTGCATTGGCATTTTGATTTCACTTGACTGTCAATACATTTGAGTAGTTAGGGTAGGTAGGCGTGAATAAGCTCATGGATCGGACATGTTCTAGTTTAGGTCTCCAAATAAAGTATTCAATCATATGATTGGCAGTGCGTCCAACCTCTAGATGAGAGCGGTATGAATATTTCAGTTTTCAACAGACGTTGGTGATAGGTCAAGGTACAACACACACCTATTGTGAGAGAAGTTACAATGGATAATGCACAAGGTCTGCTGTTCTTTGCTACTGTGCAGGGAGGATATCATCCCTAGTTGGATACCATGTTATCATTGTAACAAATTTTTGGACTCCAAGTCTCGGGATTTAGCAGGAGGATAAATCTGTATAGAGGAGCAATAGAATAGTAGACGGGGTCACATCTAGCGGACATGGAGAAATATAGCGGAGGTGTGAAGTCGATGGGACCCAACAGGTCATGGATCATGGGCGATGTCGATCAATGGTTGTGGAGCATATCAGCCTGAGAACTAACACATTGGTTAATCCTTCGAAAGAGGGTTGATAGGAATGCAACGATTTTGTCTCGAGGGCACGTGGTGCCACCAGATGCATATCGGGGGGAAATGCAGGTGAAATCAAAACTGCTCCATCATACCCCGATGTCACGTGCTAAAATATCATTGAATCTGTCAAATCCAAGGGACAAATGTGGAAAGGGAAAGTTGATGTCCAGTCAAATCACCTCGGGACACTTGTTTGGGTACTTTTCGTCTGTGCGATGACGGGTGAGCATTGCCAAAAAATTGATTCGAAGGCTCATCATTTGAAATTGTTGGCCGAACATGTTAAACCATTATCCGTGAAAGGAATTTCTTTAGTATCCCATGATTGGCACTCAATAACGACTACCATTTGAAATATGGGTGACATTACTATGTTTTGGGCGATTAACGTTTTATTAGAGAACAAGGTAACCACAAAAAAAATCATTCGTCTGATTCTTTCACAGTTAAGAGAGATAAGCTTGTGCTTCCAGACAAAACAAAGGAAATGGGGAAGACAGATCCAACAACCTTCAGTGAACCAGGATATTCAAATAATCTGGAAAAATTATCAATGAAGAAGAAATAAAATCTTGCTGCCCAAATACTGGAAACAAAATTTCACACGAAGCTTGCAGAGGAACCAGGAGCAGGTGAAGAGGTCAGATTAAATCCTATCATGAAGGATTTAATCATTAATGGATATGTGGATGTGTTCATGCAAGATGGAAAGGGTAAAAGGAGCAAGCAACAGAAGACAGAGGTTAAAGCTGAAGTGGTTGAAAGTGTTGGAGAAAACCAGCCTGCTTGGCTTGGAACCTTAAAGGAAGAGATTGCTAACCTGAAATAGGTTTCAAGATAAATTAAGTTCTTTTCAGATAATTTTGCGATGATGCATACAAGTGGCATTCTGGGTAGAATCTCGAATATGTCGTTTTTTTTTTTTTTGTAATTTTCCCTAGAAAATAGGAGCTCAGTTGTTGTACGTTACTCCCATGGCCACAGTCTATTTTTGGAATTTCGGGGAAGATGATCCCTTTTGAATTCCCTATGTAATGTATCTTTATATACTATCAAAAGGATAAATGAAGGGTTTGACTTACCAGAGAGGGGCCTGCCCTCATAGCAGGAGAACTTTGTAATGTTTTGGAGCTGAATTGAATACATATGTAGAATCTTTTGAAGTCTCTATGAAAATATTCTAATGGTGGTGATATGAGTTTTGTCTCCTTTCATTGTATGTATTTCATGTGTTCTTGAATTCCACTTACATTGTCTTCTATTTAAATTGGATAGTTAAAAGCTCAGAATTCATCTTGTGATGCTCTCGGTTTAGGCAATTTAAACTGTGTGTATTTATTATTAACTAATTCAGAATTCATTCCAGTAATGCTCTGAT
The DNA here is from genome assembly GCA_009831015.1 of Picea engelmannii. Taxonomy (NCBI): domain Eukaryota; kingdom Viridiplantae; phylum Streptophyta; class Pinopsida; order Pinales; family Pinaceae; genus Picea; species Picea engelmannii. The sequence continues at coordinate 16,025 of WSFP011424715.1, read as the reverse complement.
GCAGTTATTTGTTTCCTCCTTCCTCTTACACCCTGCTTAAATAAAATTTACAACTCAGATTCATTCCCTCATTTAGCCTTTATCCTCTGGAGATTTCTACTGGCTAGCCATTGTTTTCATTCACTTTCATAATTTTGACTCCATAGCCCTGAGTGTCCCTCCTCTTCTTGGCCAAAAAAATTATAAAAAACCCCCAAAACAAACTAAATCTATCCAAGCACAAGTTTCATGAAGCATGAAGTTACGAAGCTCTCAGGAATTGGGCCCAGGGTCACAACCCTTGGTCATGTGGAAAGTGGGTCCATGAAGAAAGGTAAGTGCCCATCACATGGCTCATGACTCGGGTTTTCAAGGAAGAAATTTAAGATAAGTACCTGTCGAAGGCAAAGCTACTCTGATTTTCGATCTGAGTAGGGCGTATTCGTCATATTGAGCATCGGGGAATCTATAGTCAAGTGGTGTGAAAATCTCCGAAAAGATAAATCCTGAAGCGCCTTTGGGGATAAGTGCCAGGTCATGGCCCAAGGTCGCATGAACGTCAAGGGAAATGGAGAAGAAGCTAGCACCAAAAGTGTTGGGAGCGCAAAGGAAAGGGTGATGATTTCAAGAGACCTGCACCAAATGCCGAGGGTGTCCATGTTAGTTATAGAGTGAGACCATCATGGTTTCAAGGTGTCAGGTGGACTCGAAGGGCCGCTAGAAGCGCATGCCAGTTCTTGGGGCATTAAGCCTCATCCCATTACTGATGAAGATCAATTAGTGAAAAAGGGGTGGTGTTTGAAACCTCATCTCACCTCATAAATGGAAAGTATGGAAGGACTGGCCGTGGAGGCAGATTGCCAGCTTGAAGTTCCCTTGTGGATGTATTTTCCTGCAAGCCCATACTGAGTTGAGCTAGCATCTGACAGAAGATTGCATGCACAGTTTGAAAAAAGAGGAGACCGACAGAAAGCATTGAATGTAGTGGCCCGATCACGCTCCTAGTGGTTGTAGACAGTTCTGAGTATAAATAGATAGTTTTGATATTTTTTTAAGGTCGTCAACTGGTTGAGTAGAGCTCCCTATTTTGTAATGTTTGGATGCCAGAGTTGTTCTCTAGTTATGTATCAAATTTGAGACTTTTAGATTAATAGAAGTCAACCTCTTTCCATCTCTTTGTAAAAAGTTGTGCTAAAACACTCGGGCATGGAGGATCCAGTCGAGGGTTTTAGTTTTATTGTAATGTAGGTTTGATTATAGTATCTCTGTGACCAATTTTAGTCATCTTCTTTGATGTCTTTTTTTCTCTTATGCTGAATGGATCGGGCATGTAGGATCTAATCAAGTTGTTGTAGTTGCATGATAATTTAGGTTTGATTATTATGCCGTTGTGACTATGTTGCTTGAACATATTTCAGTTTTTGAAGCTTGAGCTCAAGAGTAATATTGAGTCTGAGTTTTTCTTCATCAAGCTACTTGAAAGCCCAATGCCCATAATAGTCTTGTTCACCTCTCTCACTACGTATTCCCTCTACTCACACTTAAACTCAATTCATTGACTGAAGTTAATGTGGCCCTCACTTCCCTATGCATTTCTTGTCCAGTTCTGTGTTGAAATCATTCTTGTATTGAGTTTTATTCATTTTGACATGCACTCATATAAATCAAACATCAACCAAACACTCTGATGGGTACTGGGTTTATCCTTCCGCAATCTAAGGGTGACTATCAGTGCTAACAGATGTGTTGAAGGATCCATTTGCAATTTTGCTAGAAAAAATAAATGGTCCCAATGTTTTTGAAATTCTAAGATTCAAATTCATATATAACTTCTCGAATGGGTTATCAATGAAAAGGCTTAGGAGAAAGCATGTGCAAAGAAAACAAGCAGTGGGTAAAATGTTGGCATGGCTGCATTGATATTTTTATTTCACTTGACTAGCAGTACATTTGAGTAGTTAGGGTAGGTAGGCGTGAATAAGCTCGTAGATAGGGCATGTTCTAGTTTAGGTCTCGAAATAAAGTATTTAGTCATATGATTAGCAGTGCGTCCAACCTACAAATGAGAGCGGTATATAGATTTTGGTTTTCAACGGACATTGGTGACAGGTCAAGGTACGTCACACACTTGTTGTGAGAGAAGTTACAATGGATAAGGCACAAGGTATGTTGCTCTTTGCTACCTCACAGGGAGGATAAAATCCCTATTTGGAGCCCATGTTATCACTGTAAACAATTTTTGGACTCCAAGTCTCGGGATTTAGCAGGAGGCTAAATCAATATAGAGGAGTGATAGAATAAAATATGGGGTCACATTTAGTGGACATGGATAAATATAGCGAAGGTGTGAAGTCGATGGGACCTGATGGGTCGTGGATCATGGGCGTTGTCGATCAATGGTCATGGAGCGTATTGAGCTGAGAACTAACACAAAGTTTAATCCTTCAAAAGCAGGCCGATAGGAATACCACAATTTTGTCTCGAGGGCATGTGGCGCCACCAGATGCATATCGGGGGGAAAAGCGGGTGAAATCAAAACCGCTCCATCACACCCCAATGTCACGTGTCAAAATATCATTGAATGTGTCAAATCCAAGGGACACATGTGGAAAGGAAAAGTTGACGACCAATCAAATCACCTCGGGACACTTGTTTGGGTAATTTTCATTTGTGTGATGACGGGTGAGCACCACCAAAAAAATGATTCGAAGGCTCATCATTTGAAATCGCTGGCCGAACATGTTAAACCGTTATCCTTACAAGGGATTTTGTCAGTAGCCCATGATTGGCACTCAATGGAAAATGTCATTTGAAATATGGGTGACATTAATCTGTTTTGGGCGATTAACGTTTTATTATAGAACAAGGTAACCACAAAAAAAACCATTCATCTGATTCTTTCACAGTTAAGAGAAATAAGCTCGTGCTTCCAGAAAAAATGGAGGAAATGGAGAAGACAGATCCAACGGCCTTCAACAAACCAGGATATTCAAATAATTTGGAAAAATTGTCAATGAAGAAGAAAGAAAAGCTTGCTGCCCGAATACTGGCAACAAAACATCACACGAATCTTGCAGAGGAACCAGGAGCAGGTGAAGAGGTTAGATTAAATCCTATCATGAAGGATTTAATCATTAATGGATATGTAGAGGGGTCCTACATGCAAGCGGGCAAGGGTAAAAGGAGAAAATGATGTAAGACAAAGGTTAAAGCTGAAGTGGTTGAAAGTGTTGGAGAAAACTAGCCTGCTTGGCTTGACACCTTAAAGGAAGAGATTGCTAACCTGAAATAGTTTTCAAGATAAATTAAGTATTTTTTAGAGAATTTTGTGATGATGCAGACAAGTGGTGTTCAGGGTAGAATCTCAAATATGTCAGTTTTTTTGTTTGTAACATTCCCTAGAAAATAGGAGCTCAGTTGTTGTACATTACTCCTTCCATGGCCACTGTCTATTTTTGGAATTTCGGGGAAGATGATCCGTTTTGAATTCCCTATGTAATGTATCTATATATACTATCAAAAGGATAAATGAAGGGTTGGAATTACCAGAGAGGGGCTTGCCCTCGTAGTAGGAGAAATTTGTAATTTTCTGGAGTTGAATTGAATACATACGCAGAAGCTTTTGAAGTCTCTATGAAAAGATTGTAATGGTGGTGATATTAGTTTTGTCTCCTTTCATTGTATGTATTTCCCATGTTCTTTAATTCCACTTACACTGTCTTCTGTTTAAATTGGATAGTTAAAATCTCAGAATTCATCTTGTGATGCTCTTTGTTAACACTGAGAGTGACCCTTTGATTGCAGAGAGGGTAAGCCAAATACCCATCCAGATTTTTATGTCACAGGTTGGTTTTAAAGAGGTCAAATGGGCCCAGACTCAAGATGATATTGTTTTAACTCAGAAAACTAGACTGGTGTGCACATGCAGGTGAGGTCTTGATTCAACTTCAGTTAGTAAGTTGTAGTAAGGGTGAGTAGGAAGAAGAACTTGAGGAGAAAATGTAAAGGTATTCTATGGACATCAGGTCTTCCAGCAGCCTAGGAAGAAAAACTCAGAAAGCAAGATCCTCTTGGATTCAGAGTTTCAGGAAACTAAAAATGCTATAACAACACTGTAATCAAACATCCATTACAACAAAGTCACAACAATCCATGTGAATCCTTCAATCATGAACTTTCAGTATCAGATGCATAATGAGATGGAGGAATAAAGTTGACTTAGATTAAATAAGAAGTCTCAAATATAGATACATAACTAGAAGAACTAGAGATTCATAAAAAATTTACAATACGGGAGCCTAGCTCAACCATCGACCATAACAAAATATTAAAACTATCTATTTATACTCAGAAATTTTTTCCACCACCAAGAATGTGATCTGATCATTACATTCAAAGCATTGCGTCTGAGCAGTCTTCTGTCAGACTGTGCATGTATCCCTCTATCAGAAACGAGCTCAGATCGACACAGGTCTGCAGGAAAATATGCTCGTAGGGGTACCACGAGATGACAACTCCATATCCTCAACGCCTTCCATTTATGGGGTGAGCCGAGGTTTCAACCACCAAACCTACCTTACATTAACTACTTTTCCTCAGGGATTGAATGAGAGTTAATGCTCAGGGAGAGGCCATGTGCTACTCTTTGGGCCCATAATCCATGATCTTTCACCACATAGAACTTTCCCCTTACCATGGTTTCCATTGCGGGACCACTTAAGAAAATTATCGCTTGAGCATGTTGTGCCCACATAATGGATTGTGGCCATAGATCTGGTCCTGAGCTAAGATCTGGGGCACACTTTCCATATTTGGTGCCACCACTAAACTTAATTGCCCACCATCTTTAGAAACCGCCAAACTGTTCCCTCTAGGGGGGACACTATTTTTGACATTGAAAAATAATACCTCTCGGAGGATGATCCGATTTGGAACTCTTGGTGTCACCATGCTGATGTGTCATTGACGAATAGGTGCCAGGTGTCACGATTGACGAGTGTGCCAGATGTCCATACTGATGACTGATACACCCTCTTAAATCGATGACTGAGATCTCCTTCGAGTCTCCGAGATCCGGGAGAATCAAAACTCAAACCTTCTGTGCTTTTACCCAGAGCTATGGATCTAACGACATGTGGATCTCTCCAAGATCAATGGCTCATGCTTATTTCAGGAATTTTGGCCTTTGAGAGGCATGACCGCTAATATCAACGAATCCCTGCTGATTTTGAGATCAATGGTCCATGATTTCTTCGGGAGTTCGAGCTTCATCTCTTTGGCATTTTTACACACTTCCCACTTCAAAACTCTCGAAGTTTATTTCCCCGAACACTGGGACCAACTGCCACCTGTCCTCTTTAAGATCGACAGCTCGCATTCGCTTCAAACCTTTTTCTTTGGCGCTATACTTTGTGTAATTTTGGACTCCCGAAATCACGTGAGCCGCTAATCCAATCTTCACAGGGGATCTCCATCGTTGAAAACTGATCCCACATGCTTGAAAGATTAAAACTGCCTGCTGCTTGTGCCTCAAGCCCGAAATGGACTGGTATGAAAGCAACGCTTTGACGCTTCCTGTGTAGACCATGAACTTGGACGACCTACTTCCTCTTGACAACTATATGTGATAACATTTGTCTCCATAAGGGATGGCATGCTCCCTGCTAGCTGCCAAGAACGCGCAGTTATAGTGCCTTAGCTGTTGGGCTATGGATTCATTCTCAAAAAACATCCCACTAAGAAATAAAAGCCGACAAGAACACTATCCTAAAAATGAAAACAAAACACATGGGCTCCAGGAGGATCTTATTTATGTACCTTCCTAGACTAACTGATTTTTACAAAGCGCTAGGTGAAAGAAAACTTCCACCATAGCCATTCAAGCAACTTCCTAGCTACAAACTTGTTTACTCTGTCACTGCTCAAATAAAAAAAATGTAACTGTGACAACAAAATGATTATGTTTTTCAACTCTCCTCCTAGTGCTTAAGTCAGAATAAATTTGAGCGGCTCCAAGACACGAAGGAAATGAAACTCCATGTACTCTCTTATAGGTTCATAGAGAAAGTGACAAAATCCACTTTGTTTGTGACATAAAACATGTTCTGTCTTACAACTTCTCACAGATGGTTGAATGTCTCTAGAAAGCAAGGGTGAGTGAATGACTGATGCAGGCTGACTGATCCTAGGTGATGGTTTTTCATTTGCAGGCTCTGGGCAGGGTATGAACTGCACATTTGGTTCTCCCTCTTCTTCTTCATGACTCTCCCAAGGATCAGAATCATAATCATCATAAACATGAACCATGGGAAATCTCTTCTCTTTATCATTCTCTTGAATGTCTTCTGCAGGCCCCATATGGCTGATTTCCACACAATGTTTTTCCTCAATGAATAAAGGAAAATCATCTATAATGACATCTTGGAAATTTTTAAAATCTGAAACATACGACTCCATATATATATCCATAGGATCATGAATCATGTGAAAGAATCTTGGTTGCTTTAGAAGACTAAGCTGCTCCTCTGTAAATGCTTCTCTGCTTGTAAATAAACGACTTCCCTGTTATTTTGAAAACAACTCTTGATTACCAACAGTTGCAATATCTTATTCATAAGAATGATCATAAGATAATGGTGCAACAGGATTTAAAATGTCATGACTATGATCAACCAATAACGTATAGTTATCTATGTAATCAGCCACTGGTACATGCTCAAAATGTTCCAGAAAATTATCATAAGATGGATATGCATTCCTGCCCATAGAATCTACAAATATAGAAGGATCTGTTTCCAAATGTGAGTCACACCCACCTCCTTGTTGTTATCCCATATCTGATTCATACTCACTATCTTCTTGCTCAAAATATGAAGCATACCGACAATCTTCCTGCTTATGCTCATGCAATGTTTCAAGATATGATTGCATTTGAACCCTCTTGCTAGCCCTGATGTTCTCTTCAAATTCTTTAGCATCTTCAAATAGGTGTCTTAATGAAAAATATTTACTCTCTCTCAGGAGAAGGACCAACTCTAGATGCTAAGCCATGACATAGTACACCATGGAAATAGTCTTTGTGGGTTTGATATCCATAGGCATACTATGACAAGCACTGTAAAACCTCCTGTTGAAGACAACCAAGGCTTCCTTATCCCCTCTCCTCAAGGCATTAAACTCAAACCGGTATTGATCAAGGGACTTGTTCTCAACCCAACACTTTAAAAATGCATAGCATAGCTCAGTCCAAGAGCTAATAGAATCGGCTTCCAGAGATCTAAACCACACAAAAACATCTCCAGAAAGGGATTGTGAGAACAACCTCATGGCAACATCATCATGAACAATCTCAAACTGATCGACAAAGCTCTCAAAGGCCTCCAAATTCCTTTCAGCTATAATATGACCCTCTCCAGAAAACCGAGGAAGATACTCAAAGGAATAACGAGGATAAGGATGAAGGTCATGTGGCAGCCTTAACAGATTAAACAACTTATTTATGATTTTGGTTTGAAAATCAGTGGGATGATCATGAGGATTAACAAGTTGATGGAAAGGATCAATAGGAATAAAAGAGGGTAACGAGATTTGAGAAGACTGTGAATTATTTTCAACCTCCTCAAGGCTATAAGGGTGATCAATTCCAAGAGGAGATGCAATACAGATCTCACTTTTATGAATAGGCAGAGGTGAAGACACGAGATCGGTATCCCCAACACAAGAAGAGGGCACGTTTTCTTCTTCCAAGGATGGATAAATAAAGGAAGGCCTATTATCATCTGAATAGACAAGGCAAAGGATAATCCTCTTTATATATGAATGGAAAGAGAGAAATGAGCTGATAAACAAGAACATGATTTCATGAATAAAGCTCATAAAATGATACATGGTCTTCCCCTTCGGTATGGTCATCTTTCTGTCAACAAGATCCTCCCCAGTGGAGTCTTCAATAGTGGAGTTGCCAGGTGCAAGTTGCAATATTCAATGGTTCCGATATATGATGCACCTTCAGAGTCAAAATTTCTTTGTCATTCTATCCCAGGGAAAAGTCTTCAATTCGTCCTCGGTAACAGTGCCATAAATGTTAGCACTGAGAGTCACCCTCGGATTGTAGAGAGGGTAAGCCCAATACCCATCAGAGTTTTATGTCACAGGTTTGTTTTAAAGAGGTCAAATAGGCACAGACTCAAGATGATATCATTTTAACTCAAAAAACTGGACTGGTATGCACATGCAGGTGAGGTCTTGATTCAAATTCAGTCAGTAAGTTGTAGTAAGGGTGAGTAGGAGGAAGAACTTCAAGAGAAAATGTAAAGGTATGCTATAGAAATTAGGTCTTCTATAAGCCTAGGAATAAAAACTCAGAAAAAAAGATCCTCTCGGATTTAGAGTTTCAGGAAACTGAAAATGCTATAAGAACACTGCAATCAAACATCCATTACAACATGGTCACAACAATCCATGTGAATCCTTCAATCATGAACTTTCAGTATCATATGCACAATAAGATGGAGGAAGAACGCTGACTTAGATTAAAAAATAAGTCTCAGATATAGATACATAACCATAAGAACCAGAGCTTCATCAAAACTTTACAATAGAGGAGCCTAGCTCAACCATCGACCATAACAAAATATTAAAACTATCTACTTATACTCAGAACAATTCTCCACCACCAAGAATGTGATCTGATCATTACATTCAAAGCATTGCATCTAAGAAGTCTTCTGTCAGACTGTGCATGTATCCCTCTGTCAGACGTAGGCTCAGATCGACATGGGTCTACAGGAATATCTACTCGCAGGGGTACCATGGGCTAACAACTCTAGATCCTCCATGCCTTCCATTTATGGGGTGAGCCGAGATTTCAACCACCAAACCTACCCTCCATTAACTTATTTTCCTCAAAGATTGAATGAGAGTTAATGGCCAGGGAGAGGCCACGTGCTGCTCTCGGATAGGATGCCATATAAACATGTGATTGTGGGGCCACTCAGAGGTGGTTTAGGTTCATACTGCTTTTGGGCCCGCAATCCATGATCTTTCACCACGTAGCACTTTCTCCTTACCATGGTTTCCATTGCGGGACCGCTTAAGAAAATTATCGCTTGAGCATGTTGTGCCCCCATAATGGACTGTGGCCATAGATCTGGTCCCGAGATGAGATCTGGGGCACACCTACCAAATTTGGCGCCACTGCCAATATTAACTGCCCACCATCTTTAGAAACTTCCAAACTGTACCTTGGGGGGTGGGACGCTATTTTTGACGTTGAATAATAATAACTCCCAGAGGACGATCCTACATGGAAATCCTCGTGTCACCATGTTGATGTGTCATTTCCGAATAGGTGACAGGTGTCATGATCGATGAGTGCGCCATATGTCCATACTGATGACTGCCACACCCTCTTAAATCGACGACTGAGATCTCCTTTGGGTCTCTGGGCTCTGGGAGAATCAAAACTCAAAACTTCTGTGCTTTTACCTGGAGCTATGGATCTGACGACACATGGATCTCTCCAAGATAAATGACTCATGATTATTTCGGGGCTTCGGGACTTCGGGCCTTCGGGAGGCACTATCGCTAAGATCAATGGATCCCTACTGATTTTGAGATCAATGGTCCATGATTTCTTCAGGAGTTCGTGCTTCGAATCTTCGACATTTTTACAGACTTCCCACTTAAAAAATCCCGAAGCTTATTTCCCCGAACATTGGGACCAACTGCCACCTATCCACTTTAATATCGACGGCTTGCATTCTCTTTGGGATTTTGGACTTCAGACCTTTTTCACACAATTTTGGACTCCCCAAAGCCCGTGAGCTGCTAATCCAATATTCACAGGGGATCTCCACCGTTGAAAACTGAGCCCGCCTGCTTGAAATATTAAAACTGCCTGCTTCTTGCGTCTCAATCCCCAAATGGACTGGTATGAAAGAAATGCTTTGACACTTCCTGTGCAGACCATGAACTTAGATGACCTGCTGCCTCTTGAAAACTATATGTGATGACACTCTCAGTTTAATCAATGTAAACAATGTGTATTTCTTCTTAACTAATTCAGAATTCATTCCAGTAATGCTCTGCTGCAGTCATTTGTTTTCACCTTCCTCTTACACCTTTCTTAAATACAATTTACAACTCAGATTCATTGCCTCATTTATCCTTTATCCCCTAGATATTTCTACCGGCCAGTCATTGTTTTCATTCACTTTCAGAATTTTGACTCCATAGCCCTAAGTGTCCCTCCTCTTCTTGGCCAACAAATTTATAACCCCCTTCCCCCCCCAAAAAAAAATAAAATAAATATAGCCACTGATTTCCAAAGAAATATCAAGTTACACGAGAGATCCCTCTCTGAGATGAGAAGGCTAGTGCCCATCTCTAAAGCTGGTTGAAACAATTACCTCTGTCGTTTGTCTATCAACTGAAATTTTTTTACAGAGTGCTAACATTCTGGTGCCGTTTCCAGGGACAAAATTGAAAAACTTTCCCTGGGAAAGAACGACATGGTTGAGTTATAAGGTCTGAGATAAGAAGACACTTAGGCACATATTGGATGTATTCCTTCTCTGCGAATCCACACATAAAAAAATCAGTTTGAAGGTGATTCCACTGGTAGAAGAATCCATAAATTTAAATTTTCACTGGCGACTCCACTGTCAATGCAGAATCCAACTTCCAAGATATCATTGGCAACTCCAATGTCCAAAGATGATATCCCTTGACAGAGGTATGAAAATGCATCATGGAAGAAAAAAAGTACTTAAAGTTGGGTTTTTTCCAAGGCATTATATTGTTTATTGTAAATTACCTATGGTCCTTTCCTGAACATGCTAAAAAAATTGTTCTTCACCTACTGCATGCAAATGATGATCATGAAACTCTTGAAATTGTATATCCTCCTCTTAAAATTATATAGATATCCCCTCAGTTCATCACTAATTTTGATCAAAATCTCCCATCTGAGCCATATGATAACCACAACCAAGTTGATAAACCTCATGAGACCAAGGCTGATATTTCACCTCCTGTACTTGATCCAACACCCTCCAAGACCCAACACAGATACAAACCCTTAAAATTACCCCATATCCTTCATGATTTTCCTCCAAAGCACTATGAATACATACCTGTGTTTGATGGAGAACTTGGTTCCATCACAGCTGAAAAACACATCCGAGAGTTAGACCATTTTATATATTTGTTTAAGATTGACCATGACGATGTTTGTATGAGGGTTTTTTCTCAATCCTTGAAAGGAGATACCAAAGAATGATTTAAAAATTTGCAACCAGGGACAATTAATTCATGGGAATAATTGAAGAGTGTTTTTTCGAAGTTCTAGGGTAAGAAGAAATATTTATACCTACAACTTACATAATTCTATGCCTTGAAAGGGTAAAACAATGAGACCATTTCCAGATTCAGTAGAATGTTTTCCAGTATTTATTATGATCTTCCCAAAAAAATTCAACCCACTGAAGCTGTTGCCATGCTCTAGTATGCCATTACTCTTCACCCAGATTTGTCTTTCCTCATGATGGAAAGAAGACCCGATACCTTACAACAAATGTTCAATGATGCTCAGGAGATTCAACACAATATCCTAGCATGTAAACAGATTCGAAATGAGGAGTTGGATGATAAAGAACATGACAATGAATATGAACAAAAAATAGTTGATTGGCATATTGAGCACAGAGTTGATAATATCATAGGTCCTCTTGAAGTTTCCAATGCTAATGATGTTGCAAAATATTATATTCCACTTATTGAAAGAGGAGGTGCTGATTTAGCTTCTGATCCATCCCATGATAAGCATGGGGCTGGTTGTTTTATGTATACATTTGTAGAGAGTCAAGAATATGAATTTGCAAATCAACTCGTTGAAGAGCAGGTTGATGTTCCAAGTTTTTCCTTGTTAGATGAAATCACATATGTTGCTGATTTGCCTATATATGATGAATATGATGACGATTATGATATTGACTTCCTTGAACAACCAACTAGATGTTCTATATCAGAAAATGTTCCTTTTCAGCAGTGTAATGAGAGCAATCAACCTACATATCACAGTTAGAAAGAAGCAAGTACTGAATCCACTGAAGGAAATTATTTACCTTTATGCTTTTCTTCATTTAAATTGTTGAAAGAAAATTCTAAGATAATAATTGAAGCAAAGGAATGTGCGTTGATTCCAAATCACATTGATTCACCGGAACGAATTGACAAGAAATTGCAACAATCTTCTCATGTGTTTGATGACCCTGTCACTTATTATGTAGAAGGTCTTGTCAGTTCAAAATTGCAGCCATTGGTTGAAGATGAACCTGAAAATGAGTGTGTTCAACAATCCAAATAAATTGAAAATTGTGCATATGACAACAATGAAGAAAATGAAGAAGGCTTTAAATCAGGTGAAAGAACCTTGCCACTATGTTTTTATTCTTTCAAATCGTTGAAGAAAAATGTTATAATGTTTCAAATCAGAAATCCTCTAGACATGATGTTGAATATTCAGAATACAATGGACATGCAAATGAAGACCATCTTCCATTATGTTTTTCTTCCTTTGAATTGTTGAAATCAAATCATGAGATAACAAATGAAGCATGAAAGTCTGACTGCAATGATACTACTTTACATGAGCAAATTGTTGTTCGTAAGGAAGATCAACAACCTTCACATGCATTTAATGATCATATGGCTGATTATATGGAAGGTTATTTTAGTTCAGATTATCATCCTATGCTCAACTACCAGCTTGAAAATGAAGATGAAGCTGATCAAGAAATTGTGGTTAAAGGTCGGTTTCCTTCTTCTGAACTGAATGAAAATATACAACAAGATTTCCAGCAAGACAAAGTGTTTCAAAGTTGTCTTTATTCCCCTATAAATGATGTGGTTGTTGAAATTATAAGTGGCCTAGACATAGATGAGGATTTTGAAACTGCCTCCATGGAGACTTCAAGCAATGAAAAAACAATTGACATAGATTTTCAAGAAAGAAACAAAATAGTGTATGCCACTTTCTAATCAGAAATACAGAGAGATAATGAAGAGGCAATTGTTTTATTTGATTCATTTGAAAATCATGGTTTTGATAAAGCATCCATGAGAACTTTGGAATATGAAGTAGTACATGCTGTTAGCTTTCCACATTTGCAAGAATATTATGAACAAGAACTTATTCCCCTTCATTCATTTGTAATCCAAAATGATAGTCCTCAAGCAAATTTCCAAAAGGATAGTAAAACCAAACCAGAATTGTTTGATGAACAAGAGGATAGTATTGATACACATAATGTGGTTGTCATATCTGGGGATGTTCAAGGATGTATGAATGTTTTTGTTGATATGCATGGAAGAGTAGACAAACCTATTGCTTCCATTTCATTTGAAATGTTCTCAGAATAGAAGAAATAGAGCAAGAACAACAAACACTTATGAAATAGTCTTGTCTTTCTGTTTTTGTTCATCAAGAAGAAATGATTTTCCATGGTTTTCATGAACCTGTGGGGTGTTATATGGAAAATTCTAACAGTCAACACTTAAGGATTAGGATGGATTGTAAGCTCAGAGACGAAGATAATGGAAAATCAATGTCAGTATTATATATGGATTGTTTTAAACTAGAGGTTTATTTTCATCCAGTGTTGTCTGCGGATTCAGGAGGTTGTTACTTCCATCAATCTCAACAGATTTAATAGCCTCTAGATGGAAATCGACAGGGTAAATCACATGAAAGACAGAATACAGTGGAAGAAGTGAAACATGGTTTTGGTCTTATGCATGTGTTGAAGGATCCATTTGCAATTTTGCTAGAAAAAATGAATGATCCCAATGTTTTTGAAATTCTAAGATTCAAATTCATATATAACTTCTCGAATGGGTTATGAGTGAACAGGCTTAGGAGAAAGCATGTGAAAAGAAAACAAGCAGTGGGTAAAATGATGGCATGGCTGCATTGGCATTTTGATTTCACTTGACTGGCAGTACATTTGAGTAGTTAGGGTAGGTAGGCACGAATAAGCTTGTGGATCGAGCATGTTCTAGTTTAGGTCTCCAAATAAAGTATTCAATCATATGATTAGAAGTGCGTCCAGCCTCCAGATGAGAGCAATATATAGATTTCAGTTTTCAATGGATGTTGGTGACAGGTCAAGGTACAACACACACATGTTGTGAAAGAAGTTAAAATGGATAAGGCACAAGGTCTGCTGTTCTTTGCTACCTCACAGGGAGGATAGCATCCCTAGTTGGAGCCCATGTTATCATTGTAAAATTTTTTTGGACTCCAAGTCTCGGGATTTAGAAGGAGTCTAAATCAGTATAGAGGAGCGATAGACTAGCAGACGGGGTCACATCTAGTGGACATGGCTAAATATAGCGGAGGTGTGAAGTCGATGGGACCTGATGGGTCATGGATCATGTGAACTTTTGATCAACGGTCGTGGAGTGTAATGGGCTGAGAAATAACACAGAGGTTAATCCTTTGAAAGAGGGCCTATATGAATACCACGGTTTAATCTCAAGGGCACATGGCGCCACCAAATGCATATCGGGGGGAAAAGTGGTTGAACTCGAAACCGCTCCATCACACCCTGATGTCACGTGTCAAAATATCATTTAATGTGTCAAATAAAAGGGATTCATGTGGAAAGGGAAAGTTGATGGCCAGTCAAATCACCTTGGGACACTTGTTTGGGTACTTTTCGTCCATGCAATGACGGGTGAGCGACGCCAACAAACTGATTCGAAGGCTCATCATTTGAAATTGCTGGCTGAATGTGTTAAACTATTATCCTTGCAAGGACTTTCGTCAGTAGCCCATGATTGGCACTCAATGACGAATGTCATTCGAAGCATGGGTGAAATTACTTTGTTTTGGGCGATTAACTTTTTATTATAGAACGAGGTAACCGCAAAACAAATCATTCGTCTGATTCTTGCACACTTAAGAGAGATAAGCTCATGCTTCTAGATAAAACAGAGGAAATGGAGAAGAAAGATCCAATGAGCTTAAGAGAACTAGGATATTCAAATAATCTGGAAAAACTATCAATGAAGAAGAAAGAAAATCTTGCTGCCCGAATACTGGCAATAAAATTTCACATGAAGCCTGCAGAGGAACCAGGAGTAGGTGAAAAGGTCAGATTAAATCCTATCATAAAGGATTTAATCATTAATGGATATGTAGATGGGTCCTACATGCAATATGGAAAGGGTAAAAGGAGCAAGTGACAGAAGACAAAGGTTAAAGCTAAAGTGGTTGAAAGTGTTGGAGAAAACCATTGGATTGACACCTTAAAGGAAGAGATTGCTAACCTGAAATAGGTTTCAAGCTAAATTAAGTATTTTTCAGATAATTTTGCGATGATGCATACAAGTGGCGTTCAGGGTAGAATCTCGAATATGTCAGTTTTTTATTTTATTTGTAACGTTACCTAGAAAATAAGAGCTCAGTTGTTGTACGTTACTCCTTCCATGGTCACTGTCTATTTTTGGAATTTAGGGGAAGATGATCCATTTTAAATTCCATATGTAATGTATCTATATATACTATCAAAAGGATAGATAAAGGGTTGGACTTACCGGAGAGGGGCCTACCCTCGTAGTAGGAGAACTTTGTAATTTTCTGGAGCTGAATTGAATACATATGCAAAAGCTTTTGAAGTCTCTATGAAAAGATTCTAATGGTGGTGTGTTGGCATAGGGGCAGACCCAGGGTTCAACATACCAAAAAAATCCTAACTATCGACCCTTTTGGCAACACTTGCAAAGAAGATGAAGTCTCACTTGAGGTAGAGGCATGGAGGGTTATGGGACTCAGGTGTCTACAACCTAGCTGGGACACAGATTTGTGATTACAACACTCAACACAACATTTAGCCAATACCATGCATTAGTTGATAAATCCATTCACATCATAGATTAAACCCTAGATACAAAACAACGCAGTATCAACTAATATCAAGTACTTTTCATCACTTAGCACATAGTTATTGGATCAGATCTAACATTCATTTATCATCAATAGA